>CAIGQZ010032240.1:7293585-7311270 GCA_903798205.1 Danio tinwini | reverse complement strand
GTGTGTGTGTGTGTGTGTGTGTGTGTGTGTGTGTGTGTGTGTGTGTGAGTGTGAGTGTGAGTGAGTGAGTGAGTGAGAGAGAGAGAGAGAGAGAGTGTGTGAGAGTGAGTGTGAGAGAATGATCAATGGAGAGAACTGGGACAGGTGTGTGTGTGGTGCCTGAAGAGAGTTGTAGTCCATACGGTGGCAGAAAGTTAATGGGTTTCCAAGTTAAAGTAAATGTTCTCCAACGATCTATGAGGGTTAGATCACTGGTGATCATGACATACTTCAACCCTTAGAGCTTTAAAATGAAAGGTTTCTTAAGATGATTGAAATGTTCTTCACTCTTTTTCAAACACTTTTTGGAATCTTTATTTGTTAAAGGGTTGGTTCGCACAAAACTGAAAATTCTGCTATTAATTGTTTACCCTCACGTCATTCCAATCCCCTAAGACCTTCATTTACATACACTACAAAAATTAAGATATTTTAAATGTAATGCTCTCTGATCCTCCAGCAGTGGTCTGAGATGTTCAAAGTCCAAAAAAGGAAGCAAAACTATTGTCAAAACATTCTATGTGACTTCAGTGGTTCACCTGTAATCATACAAAGCCCCAAGAACACTTTTACATGTAAAAACAGTTTATAACAAAATTTTCATATTTGGGTAAACTAACCCTTTAGGTGGATTTTACTGCAGCATTTGCATCTCAAGTTTTTAACAGCAATCATTCAAACTTTTTTGAGTTGATTGATGGCTTTTAACATATATGCTGCCAATTTTACAATGAAACGCCCATAAAACACTAAATCAAGAACTCCACGTATGATTCATTAAACATTTATTCTTTCAAAACGATTTCATTCCCCAAGCGTGCTCTGCTATGATTCTGTGCACTCAGTGACTGAATTTTGCCCTATTTTTACCAACAAAAAAACAGTGCATACTATGTGCTAAGTATATGAAATAAATTGTTTTAAAGTACTTCAAACTTCATCTCTGAATAAATGTTTTGTCCCAGCAATAAAGGCTTCTTCACGGTGTTGTCAAGACAAACCAGTTACAGTGTAGACAATATTCATTGACAACCGGTAAAAATGGAATTAATGCACATTTTGTTTTGATCTACGTAGATTAGTTATGCACATGGAACTACAGTTGAGGAACTACAGTTACAGTCATTTTAGCAGCTTAGAATTGATTAGATTATAATTTTGATTGTGCACTTTAATTTTTAAAACTTTACTTTTTGAAATTTTACTTTTTTAAATTTTACTTTACATTCACAAATTGACACATTATGGAGTACATGAAATATAAAATTTTAAAGCATAATTATGATACTTTAGTTAAACTAATGCCTGTGAAGTTTGACAATTAGAGTGATCTTATTAATATCAGTTTTATGTTGATATTGTGTAGCCTTATTAGTCGCACAGTCTTTTTCTTCTCAAGGCCTGAAGGAGCAACTTGAGTGCTTGAAGGGAGTAAAGCTCAAATTCTGTCTGGAACCAGGCCACTTTCCCAGAGTCCCACTTCAAAACTGACAGAAATGCCTGCTTACAAATGTGGGAAACATTTTTGGAAGAGGCATGAGGATAAATTAATTCTGTAAAACAGAATTACGGGAAACAGATCTATGGGAAATGATTTTTCTTCACTGGCTTTTCACTGAATTTTAACGGGAATTTAGAATTACACCACAGTAAATCTCCACAGATTTCTAGATTACCTGGAATTACCCATGATTCATGAAGTTGCACACATCCAATTGCTGTTAAATGTTTGTTTATTCCTATTTTTGGGGAAGATGACTGTTTGTGTAATTTCCTGAACATATTTTTCTAAGTTACTCTATTTACTGATTTAATAAACAGATTTGGTCCAAGAACTGGCATTTTTAAGGTGAGTAAATAAGTGGTTACACTTTGAGATGCCTCCATTTAACAATTTTTTTGGGCTAAGTAACTTTTGGATGTTAAATGTTCGGGGGAAAATAGCCATTGACTTCCACTGTATGTTTTGTTCCTACTATAGACGTCAATAGCTGATTTTTCAATGTTTTTTATGAATTTCTTGTTTTGCATTCAACAGAAGACAAAAAAATGTTTAGAGTGTGAGTAAATGATGAGGAAATTTTTATTTTTGGGTGAACTTTGCCTTTAAAGTGACAGTATACTAATACTATCATGGCTGCTTGCTTGTTGACCTTGCAAGTAATTGTTTTATTAAATAAAATTTAGCCTTAATAAAATTAAAGTGAAAAATTCACAGTTTTATAGAAACTTTTATTAAACTTTTCATTTCAAATGACAAAATCATCCATCCGGTGAATTTCAGTTTAATTAGTTTAATCAAGTAATTTGAATAAGCAAGACAGGCTTTTACAATGTATTAGCAGCACTGAACGCGTGTCCAGGTTACCTCAGAAGAACGAACTCTGTTGTAAGACTGAAAGTACTCAGAAGCTCATGAGAATTGAGATGTCTGCATATTTGTGCCAGTCTGTTAAATAAATTTGCTTAAAACACTTTAATATTTTAGAGAAAGTAGTTTGCATAAACAATAATTGATCTTATCCACCTGAGACCCACACATAAGTAAATATGCAGCCTATTTTTTAATCTGACCTATGTATTAACGGCAGCACTCACGGATATAACCAAGAAATTATGTGCTCCTATTGTCCATTGTCACTCACATGACGGAACTTATCGTGAAAGAAGGGGAAAAAATAAAAAACGTGCTAGATGCCCATTTGTTGTTTGCGACTCCCTATGACTCTGTCAAGGAAATTGTGCCAAAATCATGACAAAGTTGTGTGATCTGACCAGGGCTTTAGTAAACTGAAGGTCTTGGGAGCAACTGAGATAAAATGTTACAAGAACTTTGTTACCAAGTACCCTCCTACAATGGTGGATATGCAGGTCAACTTGTGCACACATTTTTTATTATTATTTTTTGAACATATCCGTCTAATTTGCAGTCATATAACTCTATTGTTGTAACTTATCTCTGTTGTTGGATTAAAGTCTTGCAAATGAATACAAATGGCTTTTTCACTCATATGTGACTATTCCAGTTTCTTGTGTAAAGTGTTTGCTGGCTGATGGATTTATAATGAGGTAATGTAAAGTTTTGCATTTCATCTACAATCAGCATTTCCTTCCCTGGAGAAACTCGAAAGAATTCCTTACCAGTGAGACACTTCAGCTTCATGTCCTTTCCTATGAATTAAGCTCTGAGTTTTTTCCTCCATGCTGGCCTTGAACGAGCCTCCCGTGTCCAAGTAATGATCTTGGCCTTTAGAAAAAAATATCCAGGGCAAAGTGGCACAGAGGAACCGATTTAACAACATTATTAAAAACCAGATCTGTGAGGATTCTCATGATACCCTTTACCCTTTTTTCCCATTCGTCTGGCATTCAGCTTGCAGAGGGCTTGGCAAGCAGCCAAAAAAAAAACACTAAATAATGTTCAAAACTTATGTTAGAAGATGGGCTTACATCAAGATGACACTGTCAACTTGTGTAAATATTGAGTTGGGGAAGACAGTTTGATTATTGTATCATGATTCTGTTTTGAAGTCTTTGTTTGATTGAAAAACAAAGAAAAGTCTGGGGACTCGCTTATGGTTGTGTCCGACTATGTCAGTGCTCAGATCAAGGCCTGCATTCTCAAGATACATGAATGCCTCTGAACAATAATGTGATCTGATCCCTCTCTTTTTCTCTCTCTTGTTATATATCAGATTCAAACAGAACTTTGCAGATAAATATGTTAAGTGCAGCATAGATACATTTCAACAATCAGATTAATCCAGAAACTATATTACAGATTGCAGTTACCATCAGGACTATTGGCAGAGGATTTAAGATCATAGTGTTGTAAATAATGTTCAGTTTCATGCACAGATGTTGTCATGGGGTATTATTTTGTTTTTCCCTTCATGTTTTTTGGACTCTAAAAGTGCTGATAGCAGCTCAGACTCATTGGAAATGCATGCTTCAACAATTTTTAGTACTTTAATACATTAGTTATAGGAGGCACAAAATATCGCCGTTATCATTGTCGGTCAGTCAAGCTGCCTGTGAAGGTTCAATTACAAATCATAGACATTAAGTAGATTGTGGTGTTGATTTGGTGTTGTGCAAATAACTATAAGTAAAATAACCTTTTGTTCATAAATATAAATGTGCCTGTAAATATCATTAGTATGAAAAAGAACAAAAGTTTTTGATGTCATACTGCCACATAGCATTCATTGTACCTACTACAGTTAAACATACATTCACCGGCCACTTATTTATATACACCTCTCCAACTGCTTGTTAACACATATTTCTACAGGAATTTTCACGCACAACTAGGAATCTAGGATTTACAAAGAATGGTCAGAAAAAGAGAAAATATCCGGTGAGCAGCAGCAGTGAGCCAGAGGTCAGAGAAGAATGGCCAGACTGGTTTGAGCTGATAGAAAGGCAATAGTAACTCAAAAAGCCACTTGTTACAACCAAGGTATGCAGAAGAGCATCTCTGAATGCACAACATGTCCAACCTTGAGGTGGATGGGCTACAGCAGCAGATTACCACACCGGGTGTCACTCCTGTCAGCTATGAACAGGAAACTGAGGCTACAAATTCGCACAGGCTCACCAAAATTGGCCAATAGAAGATTGAATGCTACAACATTCAGATGGTAGGGTCAGAATTTGACGTCAACAACATGCAAACATGGATCCATCCTGCTTTGTATCAAAGGTTCAGGCTGCTGGTGGTGGTGTAATGTTGTGGGGGTTATTTTCTTGGCACACTTTGTGCTCATTAGTATCAATTGAGCATTTTGTCAAAGCCACAGCCTACCTGATTATTGTTGCTGACCATGTCCATCCCTTTATGACCACAGTGTACCCATCTACTGATGGCTACTCCAGCAGGATAACGCACCATGTCATAAAGCGCAAATCATCTAAGACTGGTTTCTTGAACATGACAATGAGTTCACTGTACTCAAATGGTCTCCACAGTCACCAGAACTCAATCCAATAGAGCACCTTTGGGATGTGGTGAAACGAGATTCGCATCATGGATGTGCAGCCGACAAATCTGCAGCAACTAGACCAAAATCTCTGAGGAATATTTCCAGTACCTTGTTGAATCTATGCCATGAAGGATAAAGACAGTTCTGAAGGCAAAAGTGTCCAACCTGGTACTAGTAAGGTGTACCTTCTAAAATGGCCGGTGAGTGTATATCAAAGTACTTTTTTGCAGGTTTACAAAAATGTAGGCTGACGCATGCATTTACAATTAGTCTGTCTTGGTTGATAGCCAATTTTTATTTAATCATACTTAAATCGTCTTCAATGTTCTACTACTAAAGAAAAATTGGATTGTAAGATTTCTTAAACCCGATTTTGAAAAGTGCACTCAAGTCATTCTATTAAACAAACTTTCTGAATGTAAACATTCTCTTATGGAAACCTTATGCATTTTGGTCATGACCTAAATATTTTGATTCCTTTAAAAAAAGTTTTGGCCTAAGGCTGATAAAGTCAGTGAGGCTTCTGGAAAAAAGCTGTCAGGACGGACTCGCAGCAGGAGTTTAGACGAGGCTCAAACTAAAGACATCCAAAGAAATATACAGACGTGGATAGTCTGCTGTGCTCCTTATACAGTAGGTGTCTATTTTCTGAGCTGACTGTACTAAACCACTGACGCAGCTTCTAACATGCCAGTTTCTTCCAGATGTTTTTTTTGTAATGAGACGTCTTTATTTACAGAGACTGTAACTGCTGTCCACCTGCATCCGATGCGATTATTTGTGGTTCATTGTAATCAATGACATTATAATCTGAGTTTTGCAGCAACATACACAATAAGTTTTGAGATGTATTTCTCCTAAAGGGACAAAACCTAGTTTTCCACTGCACATTAATTGAGGGGTCTGGCGTCTTATTCCTCCCCACAGCATTGCATAACGTTTGTTTTTTTTTATAGGCAACTGAGGGCTTGTTAATAAATGGGCAGTTTTCCTCATTCTTCAGCATGTTCCACAGTCATCAGCTTGTCTCTGTGCATTAGGCCAGAGATTGTTGCATCTTGTTCAATCTTGAGAACTCTGGACTCAAGTGCTTCACTTCTCTACATCTCTAGGACCCTATTGAGTTATAATGAGCCACTAACTTGAACACAACCTCTCAAACATGTATTGAGATAATCAGATTTATGAAAATCCTCTGTGCTTTTCAGTATGTTCAGCCACAGTTGAGCTATAGAATATATTGATCAGTCTTGTACCTTTTAGGAGACAAGTTCTGTGAAATAACCATATTCGATCGATGCTAGCCACGATATACAGTAACATGTCAGTTTTTTTCTTTTTCTCCAGAGGCACTGTTATAATGATTTTTAACAGATGTGCATGTGCAAAAGACTATAAATTTATTTAATAAATTAGAAAAATACACAATGACATATTTACGTATTAAACACGTTGTAAAAACTAGGTTGGATTTTTTTTCTTTCTGGCTTCTTGCTTTCAGCCTGATTTGTCTGTATTTGGCACCATCACAGTATTTAGGTTTGGCCAACAGTTGAGACATGGTGAGTGGAAAATCTGACTGCTTTTGTCCTCCTTAAATGATGCCATTGGCAGTGTTTTTAAATTTTAACTCGTGGCAGAAGCTGGCAAGCATGGATATACACTCTCACTGTCTCACATTAAGAATCACAACTGTTCCAGCTGGTTGTAAAAAAATGGACTTTGTACTAGTAGCTGAATTTCTTTTAAAACACTCACAAAATGATTTTGTATGTGTGCTGCCAAAATTGAAAGATGTTCAGAAATTCAAGTACAATGTATAATGCACACTCATCAGCCACTTTATTAGGTACACCTGATCAACTGCTTGTTAATGCAAATTTCTAATCAGCCAATCACATGGCAGCAACTTAATGCATTTAGGCATGTAGACATGGTCAAGACGATGCTGCAGTAGATGACTACACCTTGCCACTCCTGTCAGCTAAGAACAGGAAACTAAGGCTAGAATTCACACAGGCTCACCAAAATGTGACAATAGAAGATTGGAATAACGTGGTCTGATGAGTCTCAGTTTCTGTTGCAACATTCAAATGGTAGGGTCAGAATTTGGTGTCAAAAACATGAAATCGTGGATCTATCCTGCCTTGTATCAACGTTTGGTAAATTAACAATAATATATTAATTAGAAATATAATATTCTAATAAAAACAATATAATAAATAATATTACTAATACAAAATATTTTATTTTTTTATATTCTAGTAATTTTTTAAAAACTTTAATTATTTTATTTATTTATATTATTGTTGTTATTGTTAGATATAATTAATATAAATAATATAATTATAAATTTATTAAGACACATAATTTGATTGTAATTTTTTTATGAAATTTAACTTTTATTTTATTTTAATTTAATTATAATTTAATAATTTAATAATAATTTATCAAACATTCAACACATTTGCCAGTTCTTTTTTGTCTTTTAAATAAAACCACTTCACCGCTCAAATGATGTCACTTCCCTTTAGGTGTGAGTGCATCAGAGTTTTTGGGCAGTACTTAAGGTCAAGGTCTGACCGTAACACTCGCAGGCTGGCAGGTGCCACCTTACTGACTCCCTTGCCAAAACATAGTGGATTTTGTGGATGAAGCCTGTTGGACAGGGATGAGAGAGCGAGCTGAGAATAGATCCATGGCCCCAGTGCGCAGCGAGCGGTCTGGAATCCCAGCCTATGAGATTCAGTACATGACTGGAGGATCACCCACACAGCTGCCAGAAACACACACACACACACACACACAAACTTCGCCACCTAGTTAGAGCCCTGAGGAGAACACATAACGCACATACATTCAGACTCACCCATTCACATATGATCTTTACATTGACTCTCTAAAGGACTAAATGCTATTTCAGTCAGACCATTGTTTCTAGTATACAGTAGGTTATTCAGTTTCTTTATTTAAAGGGACATTTTCTAAGATAATGTAAAATAATTTCTGGTGTCCACAGAACGTGTCTGAGAAGTTTCAGCTCAAAATACCCCACAGGTCATATATTGTAGCTTGTCAAATTTGTCCTAGTTTCTAGTGTGAGCAAAAATATGTTATTTGTGTGTGTGTGTGTGCGTGCGTGCGTGCGCAAATGTGCTGCTTTTCAGAAGAAGGCAGAGCCATTAAAGGCTATTCTGACTGAAACAATAAAACAAGTGAATCTCATCCAACTTAAATGTCAGAAATGACCAATGATGGAATAAAGCCTTTTATGTTCAAACTGAAGTAGGACAATGATGGAGAGGATGAAGTTATCACTTATAGACTGAACCAGGATATTTCTGATTAGTGGATAAATCGATGTAGTTGTTGTGGAGTAAAGTTGATTATACTAATTGATTAGCACGTTAGATGTGCTGGACTATTAGTACAATTCTCATATCCTACAGAAAATATAAGAAGTCTATCTTCCATGACTATACAGTAATAATGAAAAATGGCATAAGATAATGGTTACCGGGCAGACAAAAGCCCTGCACATGATGCGAATCCGTGTCTATTGTTAGGTGAATTTGATGAGCGAATGAAGCGAGTAAACTCAAAATGTTCACGCATCTATTTACAGGCGATTATTGTGATTTAACTGTGTGTGCCATGTCTGGTGTGAACCAGCATTAGAATTTCAACTTTTACACGTAGCGCTGCTAGTCAATGTCAGTGCCAAAGCAATGGACCAATCAGAACAAGTTTGAGGCGAGTGTCCTGAGCTTCTGTTTTCAGTAGCAAGTTGGCATGACAACTGTTTTATTTTACATTAAGGTGAGACGTTTAAAAAAAAACATTCCTAAATCTCACTGTTTTTGATGCAAAGATGGATTCTGTGTCAATGGCAGTAATATTATGATAAGATCCCCTGCATACATTACAATAGAAGGGAAACCTGAACTTGCCAAAAAAAAAAGTTACTTATTCACATTTTCTTTGTTGAGAGATGCGGTAGTTCGATTTCCATGACATGTCTCCTGTAATACAATGTCCAAAACCTTCTCCACGTACTTCGCAGTGACCTTCCTGTCACTGGCCCTATTCTATTTCTGTTTATCCAGTGTGTAGCGGTGTACAGGCTTTTGGACGGGGACTGCAGTAATACCTCTGAGATCAAAGCGCTGTGTGGTATGACGCTAACGTGGAGTAATTTATAGATTTGCTGTGTGTCAGTTGCGCCGTTCTGCTCGGGCTAAAATCACGCACTTACTCTTGTACTCTCAGAAGGCAGAGATGTCAGCACGTCCTCATAACCTCAGATTTATGCTTAAAGTCAACCGGCTTCTTCTCATACTCCGGCCTGGCCTTCACTCTCTTGTTGTATGGTGTGTGTAATTATGTTTTTGTCTTCCGACCATTGACGGAAACACTAAATATTTGGTGCAAGCACATTGGTTTAATTGGTGATGTGTCTTTGGGGAAATTAGTGTGTGATTGTGGAGGAGACGGTTCGAGTGGAGCACGGCGAGCTCAGACAGCTGAAGCGTCTCTCATCTCTGCACCTGCTCGCTTCTCCCCTGTGTGTCCTGCTGCAGAGAGAAAGACTCAGAAAGAGAGAGAGAGATGGAAACCACCGGCACCTGCTGTGTGAACAATATGACGGATTGAGAAGAGAAGCACAGACTGATTAAAATAAAATTTAAAATAATTATGAAATAATTAAATAAATGTTTAAAGCATTAAAAAAACATAGCAACAATTTTATCACAGTTATTTTAACAATTAATGACAAATATGACAAAACTCAGGTTAAATAAATGAGTGAAAAAAATGATTGATGACGATGCCTGGGTTGGTCAAAAACATGTCTCAGGCTCTAACAACAAAGTTTTACCTAATAGCCTGCAGTTATTAAGGAATAATAATAATAATAATGATAATACATTTTATTTGTAATGCACTTTTCTTAGACTCAAAGTGCTACAAGGCAAAATGCTACCAATAGCAGAAACAGCACAACAATAAAAACATGAACCATAAGATAATACATTAATAAAAATAATTATCCTAAGTTAAAAGCAATGCTAAAAAGGTGGTAAATATTATCTTTGTCCGTTTTTTTAATAAAAGAAAAAAGAAAAAAATTTAATTATAAAGTTACCTTTGAAAGTTGATTATTTATGAAAAAAGAACAACATAGATTGAATGAAGGAATGAAGATATTAATAGATAAGTGCTATTTATGATTTGAAGTCATAAATTAAAATGAGTAAAATGCATTAATTTTGTAGGTCCTGTAGCAACGAATGATTTTAATACATTTCTATATCAATATAAATAATTTATACAGTAATCAGTGTTGAGGGTAATGCATTACAAGTAATGTGAGATACGTAGTAATATTACTTTAAGTAAAAGTAACACATTATTTAAAACAATTAAGTAATAATATTTAAGTTACTTTTTAAAAAAATGGAACTTGACTTTTTAGATTAATTCGCTTTTATAAAAAATAGTTTGGCTAACTAAAATGAGTGTAATCACGTTGAATCACACTCAATGAGAAAATAAGCTCTCCGCATAAAGACAAAAACCAAGATGCCAGAGTCTAACATTTCTGTGATGGAAGTTTTCTCATTATTTTAAACACATGGAAGAAAATGGGATTATAGTCTCAATGGACTGTGATTTTACTGAACTAATAAGACAAAAATACTACTAAGTAGTAAACATTGTTTTCAACTTTCATTAATTTGGCAAGTTTTCAGCAGGTAACATTATTCTATGTTTTTGTATCAGTTTTTTTAAACGTAAATGAAAGTGTAGGTTATACAGTGCATCGGTAAATGTGGAGCTTCTATTTAAAAAAAAAATACCCTGTAAGTTCTGAAAAAGACCAAGTCTCTCAACCTCAAGTCAGAGACTTATACTTTCAATAAAAAAAATCACTAAGTAATGCGAATAGTTACTTTGTTGGGGAGTAACTTAATATTGTAATGCATTACTTTCAAATGTAACTTTCCCCAACACTGGTAGTAATATATGTTAGTGTAAAAGAAAAGAAATACACATTTTGCACACAACTGTACTGTAAATAATCTCAGGGAGATGCACTGAAACAAAACCACTAAATACTTCAATACTGAATTCAGTAGTAAATCTAATTATTCAATTGATGGACAGAAGATTTTATGAGATGTTGTTGAAGTTAACTGCATTGATCAGATTTTTCTCTCTGTACTTTTCAGAGTTACTGGAGACAAAAACAATTCGTCCATTCAGTTTCTCCTTCAACACTAGTGACTACAGAATCCTGCACATGGACCAAGATCAGGGCCGACTTTATCTGGGCAGTCGCGAATATCTGGTCTCTCTAGACATGCAGAATGTCAATAAGGAACCACTTATTGTAAGACAGCTGAATTGTTGAATTTTAGAAATATTTTCTCTAATTGTAAGGAAAAAAGTTAGAAATTTGAATTAATTTATTAATCTAAACCATGGTTTCATGGTACTTTTACTATTTTAGTATTTTGAAAAGGTTTGTATGCTTTTAGATTCACTGGCCTGCGACAACGCAAAGAAAAGGGGAGTGTAAATTAACTGGCAAAGGAGGACAGGTACACTTTTACAGTCTGTTTGGATTATTTTTGACAGGTTCTTTGCTGAAATGGGATGTGTTTTTTTTAGGGAGAGTGTGCTAACTTTGTGCGTCTGATTGAGCCGTGGAACAGGACTCACCTGTACACCTGCGGCACTGGAGCTTACAAACCCATCTGCACCTTTATCAACAGAGGCTGGAGAGCTGAGGTACACACACACACATACACACTGTAAATGGAATAAGCGGTCAGTTCATCTGTTTGTGGGATAGTTCACCCAAAAATGAAAATGTACTTACTCTTTACTCAACCTCAAGTGGCTCCTTGTTTCTTTCTTTCTTTAAACACAAAAGAAGATATTTTGAAGAAAGCTGAAAATCTGTAATTATTGACTTCCATAGTAGGAAAAACAAATACTATGGAAGTCAATGGTTACAGGTTTTCAATATATTATTTTGTGTTTTACAGAAGAAGCTCATAATGGTTTGAAACAAGTAATTTTTGGGTGAACTGCACCTTAAGTGGACTACTGTATGCGCATAATTGTAACAATTAATTTGTCAACGTAACATTTTTGAGTAACACTGGTTTACTCACATTTCAAAGTAAAACAAATAATCATTTTTAGAGTGTGCTGATAATAAATTACCTGATGAAAATTGTAGTCATTTATCTAGTTTATTTAGGTAATGTATTCTGATTTTTTTTTTTTGCTCTACTTTTAGTTTTTTGACCAAACTTTATTATTTATTATTTAATTAACTATTTTGTCCCTAAAATCAGAAGCATGGGTCTTGCCTGAAAGTCTAAACTGGATCAAAGAAGTGATCCAGTTTAAACTGGAAATATAGGCTAAATGCAAGTATATTTTGTCAAAAGATAAAACTCTTACTAAAACAAAAAAGTTATGAACATTTTCCAGCAGTGCAGTCACTTTTATTACTCATACTAGATTTTTCTGTGTGTGTGATTATGTGTAGGAGTACCTCTTCCGGCTAGTTCCTGGTTACGTGGACTCTGGAAAAGGAAAGTCTCCTTATGATCCCCGGCAGGAGAACGCAGCAGCTCTGATCAGTGAGACCTCTCTTTCTCTTTTCTGATCTCTTTCTTTCTCTCAAAACAACAGCATGTAGTCAAGCTTCAAAAGCCCAAATAATATTTTGAGTTGCTTTAGAATACAATACTGGTCAAACGTTTGGCTTTATTTAATGCATTGAAAGAAGAATATTAGATTCATCAAGGCTAAATTTGATCAAAAATACTGAAAAAATATATGATTACAATTTTAAATGTCTCTTTTTGATTGCATTTTAAAATATATTTTTTTCTACGATGGCAAAGCTGAATTGTTCGACAACATGAAGGAATTGTGTGTTAACATTTTAACAGTGTGATATAAAAGTGTATTATAGTTTAAAGCTATTACTTAAAATTTTTTCTCTAAAAATGTGTATAGATTAATTTTTAGAAATACTTGTTCTATGATTGTTGCAGTACCTCAGTCAAAAAGTGTGGGAACTTTTGTGTTCGGCATGTCTAGTTGTATGAGAGTCCTCTAGCATTATAAATGGGCTTCATCCATCATGATCTCTTCCTGCTCTCTTTCCACATTACTCTCATTCAACACTCTTTAGATGGGAACCTGTATTCTGGGGTGCATGTGGACTTCATGGGTACAGATCCAGCCATCTTCCGAACCTTAGGAGACCGTCCCGCTGTCAGAACAGAGCAGTATGACTCCCGATGGCTGAACGGTATGATATATGAGCAGAGGAGCCATTAAAGTACAATACTTCAGGCAAAAATACAGGTTTTTCATGCACCTGTTTAGTCTAATTTAGTCTAATGTTTATAAAAAATCCAAAATACACATTAAAGTGTTTCTTTTTGTCAAATCTGATAGTTTTGTTTATATATATTTAATTATAATACTTGTTTTAAAGGCCATTTTCCAAAAATTTGCCATAAATCTCCACTTCATCATCACTTAAATATTAAACTTTAAAGTTTTTACAAAGGTGTAAGTTCATACATAATTTGCATGATTATATACATTTTGTCTTTATTTTTTATGATAATATATTTTAATTGTATTTTTTTTTCTTTGTAAGTCTTCATTTTTTTTCAACTATTTGCAATATTTTTTTTTAATTACTGGTGAAAATGAAATACCCAAAATCCCCTTTGATTCTTACGTCAGACAAAATTTTGAATCCAATTTTATCCAATATTTACAATTTTGTGCTAGAAATGTATGCAAATGGAAGCATATTTAAAACAAAAATATGTCTCATTTACATACAAAACATATTCCAATACAAAATATATTTGCAATTCTTAAAGGGCGCCTATTTATGAAAATCATCTTTTGTAAGCCGTTTGGAAAGAACTGTGTGTAGGTATAGTGTCCACAGTCATATTGGGGTAATATAAAGACAATAAGTACTTTTTTAATTTCCTGACGTTAAAATAGGATCCTTATCCCTGCAATTCTGAGGACCACCACAATGTGACGTAGGAGTGCAGTTTTCCCGCCCACCGAATTGATTGACAGCCACGTATTAATATGTCTTTGTAGTAACGCGTATAATCATATCAACAAGACAGGATGTGCGCAAGGCAACTGTGATTAAAAGATCTATTCAGCTCTCTGTGGTCATCAATCATTATCAGATATCAGATGTGATCAAGAATGGATGTTAAATCAGGTTTATTTTGTACATTAACATTACGGATATCCATACAGCAGTGGATATTACCATGTATCGTGTCACATTTGCCAAGCAAAAACAGTGCAAAATTAAACTTGCGCGCTGTGTGTGTGTGTCTTTGCTGTGCTTGTGTGTGTGCGTGCATGAACTTTGTAACAATATTTTGTGTGACTCATCGTTGCAGAAAGGCTTGAATTAACTCCACAACAAATACATCAAATAATCATTGGGAAGGTTCTTACTGTAGTATTTCTCACAAACGTTACCTGAGATCTTCCGTCATGTCTGTGACTGTGCTGTTTATCGGATGCAGCCAAGGTGGAGATTAAGGCACACTCTGACAGGCACGTGGGAATGGCGTGCGGGGAGAACCAGCATTAAAGGCACAGGCCACAAAAACAGCTGCATTGTGTTCAGAGCAGTAAAATTCCAATATTCTGGAGGCTATAATAAATAATATAATTGGTGTTTTGAGCTGAAACTTTACAGACACATTCTGGAGACACAAAAGACTTATCTTAAATCTTGAAAAAGGGGTAAATTAGGTGCCCTTTAATGTTATCAATCAAGTGAACCAATAAAGCACGGTGATGACTAAAAGTTCATTTTTATTTTCTTCACCTCCAGTGATTAGCGTAAAAATGATGATGCACATTATCTTTTCATCAGAGCCAGTGTTCATAAAAATCCAGAAAATTCCAGACAGCGCAGAGAAGAACGATGACAAGCTTTACTTCTTCTTTCGGGAGAAGAGTCTGGACGCGTCGGGAGGCAGCGCACCAAGTGTCCTCGCCAGAGTCGGACGGGTCTGTCTGGTGAGAAAAAACATCTGTCTTCTTAAGCCACACTTCGACTTTTTCTATCAACTTTCAATCATGAGGATTTTTGTCATGCAAATCGGCATTTAAATCCAGGTTTGTGTAAAGCCTAATCTTTTATGCATATGTGTGCTTTCCCTTCAGAATGATGATGGAGGCCAGAGGTCACTGGTGAATAAGTGGACGACGTTCCTCAAAGCTCGGCTGGTCTGTTCTGTGATCGGTGCAGATGGTGTGGAGACCTACTTTGATGAACTGAGTATGGCATGTTTTTCTCTCCTCTAAGATCATACGGTGTCTGAAATGTCTGTGGCTGATGCTTGATGCTTGTTTGTTTTGTAGGGGATGTTTTCATCCAGAGGACCCATGATGAACGAAACCCCATTGTGTATGCAGTGTTCTCCACAGCTGGGTGAGTGAAACTGCAGAGAAACATTGAATGTTACTCTGAGTTTGTTTTATTTTAAAGTAATTCCTACTTTAAATTCAGCAACTGATCAAAAATACAGGAAAGTATACAGGAATACAGGAAAGAAATGCTGCTTCTTGGAAATTTCTGGTCATTAAATAATTCTTTAAAAAGGTTTTTCTTTAAGAAATATTATAAGCAACAGAATGAATTCAGTTAGTAAAAAAAATCTTTCTGAATTTCACTTTATAACTTTGCAGTTGTAAAATAATCACTCTGAATTTGACTTTATAACTTAATACATTATCAGTTGCATTGTCAGTTGCAAAAAAGTTGCTATTGGGTATAAGCTGGATGGAGACAGAGAAAACTCTGACCTGCCCATTTAGTGTTGTTGATGCTTTAATCTCAGAAATCTTTACATTTTATTGTGGATAGCGAAGTTAACTCTGGAAAAAAGTACATAAGATATTTCATTTGTCCCATTATAAACAAGGCTATTCTTCATTATGGAATATCCCTGCTATTAAGATAGCAAAGACAACAGTGTATTGGAAGGATTGATGTAAAAAAGACCTGAAAACAATTGATGATTTATATTGACACGGTGCACCGTATCACAGGATTTTATTTTATTTTAATTAAGTTAAAGTTCTAATAATTTTAATAATATTTTATAAATAAAATTATATTATTCCACAATATTACTGTTTAAACTGTATTTTATATCAAATAAGTGTAGCCTTGGTGAGCATAAGAGATTGTTTTTCCAAAAACAAAATAGAAAATGTTTCAAACTTTACAGCCAAAAGTGTAAGCGCATAGGAATTCTGCCTTTTAATTATAGAAGATTACTTTAATTATAGATTATGAGTGTATTTACTCCTTCGTTGCCATTCAAATCTTCTCCATTTATGTTGTATTTTTCCACAATGAAACACAGAAAGATACATTTACCTTTTTACCCAATAAATTAAAAATATAACTCCAATAAACTTCAAATATATATATTTTTCCCCTTGAAAATTTTGTTTTGTGAAAAGAGCCTCTGATAACTTATTATTTGACTGTGAAGTAATAAAGATAGATTTTTAAACTGATAATTTAGCTCCTGATCATTATTTCTACCGCAATAGAAACTATGTATTTAAACTAGAGCTTACACTGAATATCTTTAGTTAATTTATTCATGATGTCAATGCTGTTTCTCTGTCTTTCCCTCCAGCTCAGTGTTTAAAGGCTCTGCAGTGTGTGTTTACTCAATGTCTGACATCAGAAATGTTTTCAATGGGCCCTTTTCTCACAAACATGGCCACAACTACCAATGGACACCTTACACTGGCAAAATCCCTTACCCTCGGCCAGGGACTGTGAGTATTGCTGAAGCAGATTTATTTGTCATTATTGATTCTTCATTGATATCTCATCTTGTTTTTGTTGTTTAGTGTCCTGGGGGAACTTTTACCCCTGATCTCCACACCACTAAAGCCTTCTCAGACGAGGCTGTAAACTTCGTCCGTGCCCATCCGCTGATGTACCAACCTATATATCCAATACACAAGCGCCCCCTGGTGGTCAGGACTGGAGTGGACTACCGTTTCACCACCATTGCTGTGGACCTGGTGGACGCTGTGGATGGAAGATACGAGGTGCTCTTCCTGGGCACAGGTAGATTCTGCATTTGTGCTTGCATGCAAGATTATTTCTTCTTTAAATTGCATTTGAAGGTGGATTTTTCATAAATATATAAATAAATGATAATTTGCTATATTTTAGAATTAAAATAATTGGCCAATTTAACAGTTTGTTTATGATTTGCCTTCAGATCGTGGAACAGTTCAGAAGGTGATTGTCTTACCAAAAGACATCAGCACAACAGAAGAGCTCATTTTGGAAGAGGTTGAAGTTTTTAAGGTGCAAAATTACTATGTTTCTTATCTTTTAGAAGGAAATGACTGTTAAAAAATACCATAAATCATGATTTTTAAATGTTTGCTCATTTCTTTCTCTGATTATTTTTCTCAGACTCCAGCAGCTGTCAAAACTCTAAAGATTTCTACTAAAAGGGTAAGTATTATCACAAATTTAAAGCTGAACATTGAAATATTTTTAATCATTTATTTTCTGATAGTAATT
>CAIGQZ010032240.1:7241182-7293185 GCA_903798205.1 Danio tinwini | reverse complement strand
TATGTATGTATGTATGTATGTATGTATGTATGTATGTATGTATGTATATCTGTCAACATCTAAAAAAGTTTTTTATGGTTTTATGACCCTTTAAAAAATCTGATTAATTCCAATTTAATTACAAATTAAATGGTAACTTTTTGTATTCAAAAGTTCAGTTTTGCTTTTTTGTAGCTCAGCAATTGAACAAACAAACAAAAGGTTTTGTTAAATTAGAAATGATGATCTCTGTTTGAGGGATTCATCCCAACTTTCCCCATCATTTGTCCATCTCTACTCTGATTGGTTGGTCGGCCAAATCAAAGGTTAGCATATGCCATGTTGTTTGGGCATCTCTGGTTAAGACTAATAATTATTTTAGAATTATTATTATTAATTGGTAGTTTATGTTAATTAATTTATTAAGCTAATAATAACAAATGAAACCGTAATATCAAGCATTGCCATTTTAGTTTATGCTTGATTTGCATAAGAACCCTGGTAATACCTTATTTTTGTGTAATAGTGTATAACTATTCATTTAACTATAGGGTAATTTTAATTCATTACATGTGCTTACTATATGGCTAGCATTAGAGTAGTTAGGTTTAGGGTTAGTTTCATGTGATTATACATTATTAATTGTAATTACTATAGTAAGTAAATGGAACATTTGTAACAAGCTCACGCTAAAATAAAGTATTACCAATAATCCTTGCTTTAAACCCAATTTAGTTTGATGTTCATGCTACCACACACTTTAATTGAACTTATTATAAACTTCAAATGATCACGAACACATCTGTGCTGTTTTAAATGTTTTTTCCTTCTCTGTTGTGCTTTACAGCAACAGTTGTACGTGTCTTCAGAAAGGGGTCTCACCCAGGTGTCCCTGCACAGGTGTGCCGTCTATGGAAAGGCCTGCTCGGACTGCTGTCTGGCACGAGACCCCTACTGTGCCTGGGATGGAGAACACTGCTCTGCTTTCACCCCTGCGACCAAGAGGTTAGAGGCTCAAGGGTGGTCCCAGATCCAAAATATGTTCAAACACATTTTTAGACTTCATTGACCGCCCATTTTTTTATGTTGATATTCTGCTTACGATCTGATCTGCTGAAATATTACAAAATGGGTTTGACTGACTTCAGTAAAAATAGTTCATCAAAACATTTAACCATAAAACCATGTTTGAATGTATCTTTAGGAGAAGCAGAAGGCAAGATATCAAACATGGAGATCCTCTAAGGCAGTGCAGAGGATTTAACGCTAAAGGTTTGTAAACCGCCGATTGTATGATACTAAATAATGACACTGAAGATCTTCTGAGACTTGAATGTGGCCCTTCTGTGGTCCTCTCAGTAGAGAAGCGCCTGCGGGAGACGGTGCAGTTCGGGGTGGAGGGGAGCAGCACCTTCCTGGAGTGTCAGCCGAGGTCTCCGCAGGCCACCGTCAAATGGCTCTTCCAGAAGGATGGCAGGAGAAAAGTAGTAAGACGCTTATGCTACCATGATCAGGTTTTTTTAAGTGCACGTGAAGCGCTTTGAAATGTGCATTCTTATATTCAATGTTACGTAATCTTAACTGAAAAATGAAGAGAGGGTAGAATATAGAGTAGCTTCTCCACTTTTAAAAGAACAGCCAATAGCGTTTAATTTTTATCACAGCTCTGCCAGTGAGAGTGGTTGAGACCAAACACATCAAATGAAAAGCAAATGTGAAGTGTCTTAAAAGGGGTGGGACATGTCAGATACTAGAGAACATTTGATTGGTCATTTGATGAGAACCTTAAGTATGAGGTGACAAAAAAACTTGATTAATTTAGGTGGAATTGACAAACAGCAAGCTTTGGATGTTTATATCAGTTTTATATTTTATAAATGTAAATTTTGTCACTGTTTTAGAGCACACTAGCTTATAGATGTTCTTAAAACTAACATATAATATGTCTTATTTTAATTTGACGGGACCTTAAAAAATCCTGTAAAATAAAAATTAAGCTTTTTAGATGTTAGTATCAGTTTTATTAGTCTTGTTAAGGATTTTTATAAGATAGTGTGAACCAAACCAGTCACAAATTTGCATTTAGAAGATATAAACCTGCTGTAAACATTTGAAGCTTGCAGTTTATCTCTTCTGCCTAACCTAAATGGATCAATCCTTTTTTTTTTTTACATCACCTTATAATTCAGTTTCTCAGCAAATCTTCTGACCAATCAAATGCTCCATAGTACTTGGCATGCTCCGCCCCCTTCAAGCCGCTTACTGAATTCCCTGAAGTATCACAGTAACAGAGTTGACAAATAACTAATCTACTATTGGTGTATACTAAATTATTTGTACAATGTAATAAGAGAAGAATAATAACATGCCTCAGTGTCTGAAGAGTTTCCCGCCAGAGGAAGTGACATCACTTAAAGCATGTCACATGTTTTTTTTCCTGTTAGTGCTTTTAAGATTTTATTGCCATAACCGATGTAACGGGAGAAAAAGCACACAAAAAATATAGAAATTAGACTTAAAGGTGCAAATGTAAGTTTGGCACCAGTGGTTAAATTAGGTATTGCACTCCTGGATCAAAACAAATGCAAGCACAGGTTGCCAGATTGAGGACCAACAGGAGCAAGTAAATTAAACTGTGTTCTAACTAAAACCAACGGTACTAAAACCAACGGTTATTGTCCTAACCCACACCTCGAATTTATATATTAGAAACAGCTTCTAAGCAAAATATCTGACTTCAGCATTGTTTTTCAGATAAACAAGTATGTTCACTTGGCATGTTTCTTAAATATCTGCAAACATATTATGGTATTTTTATGCTTTAGAAGAGTCAAAAACTTATAAAGCACCTTTAATTATTTCATGATAATTGGAGCTAAATGTGTATATACAGGAGACAGAGAGCATATGTATAGCATTTATAGTCTTTAAGTTAATATTTTGGATACAAAATGTCCCTAAACTCACATACAATTTTTTTTTGAGAGATACCTTGATATAATTTGTGTCAATATTCAAATTTTGAAGATATTTGTCATGTTTTTGTCCTCAAAGAGCTCCTGTGTGTAGGACTAGTTTCTATACAAAGTATTTGTTTTGTTTTGATTTCTGACTCTTGCCAACTGTGAAATTACTGAAATAATATGAAACCGTAATGTGGCCATAACCTTCCAGGTTCTAATTTAGCAGTGTGATAGGCTGAAATTAATTACACAACTTACAATGTTTATCAACCAACCAGGATTAAGCATTCAACAGCTTCGTAGTGTGTATACTTTCTTCCTTCTGTGGAACACAAAAGATGACATTGAAAAAGTGAATGCAATAATAGTCAGTGGGGTCGGATGTTGTGTTGAACCCCATTGACTTTGGCCTCATTCATTTTCAAGACAAATGACTCCTTTTCGTTTTCAGCTCAGTCGAGACAAAGAGGTTCTGAAGACGGGTCATGGAATCCTGCTGAAATCTCTCACCCAATCCGACGCCGGTCTTTACCATTGCCTAGCAACCGAGAACAACTTCAAGCACACCTTGGCTCGCATCTCCCTCCGCATCCTGGACAGAGAGATTGTAGAGGCGCTGACTGAGTCGGACATCCCAATAGACCCAGAGCACCGGCGCCACCATTCCCATCAGCACCCTCCGCCCCCACCGCCTCCACCTCAAGCCCACCCACCAGCACTCCCACTCCACCCACAGCCTGAAGTGCGTCTCATCAACCAGTACTGCCAGTCCTACAGGCAGCAGATGCAGAGCCAGCCACAAAAAGCTAAACGCAACAACCGCAGGCACACAGGAGAACCAGAGGAGGAGCAGTGAATGGAGGAGCATCTGCTGACCATGTCCTGAATATGTACCATTATGTACTTCTACCAGGCAGATTCCTATTTGGCCCTATTAGTAGTATTATGATTCATTAATTTAGATTAGATCGGAACCAAACTGATAGTTTTTGAGGTACAGTTTAATGCACTTAGCTTCCCTAACTAATACAAATTAGGCTGTGATGTACTCACATCCATAGTTAGCATTAAATTAAACAGTTTTTTTAATACAGCAAAGAAAATAAGTATTGAACATCTCAACCATTTTTCTCCGAAAACATATTTCTAAAGGTGCAGTTGACTTTTCCCTGGATGTTAGTAACAACCAAAGTTTACAAATTAGTTTACAAATAAAATGATGCAGGGGAAAAATATTGAACACATGAAGAAAGAGAGGTATAGTAAAACAGTAAAAGCCCAGTCAGCAGCTGAAATCTCTCAGTAGTAACTCAGCAACTCTCTGTTCTTTGTCATTGTAAATTAATATTAGCTGCTTCAGTCCAACATCTACATTACCAGAATAGTGAAGATGAAACTATAGTGGACTTTTCAGCAAGACAAGAATCCAAAACACAGCCAAGGAAACTCTCAAATGCTTTCAGAGAAAGAAAATCAAGCTGTAGAATGGCCTAGCCAATCACCTGACCTGAATCCAATATTTAATACAAATTAAAGATCAGATTTGATAGACGAGGCCCACAGAACCATCAAAATTTTACTGCTGTTAAAGTCTGTAAAAAAAAATTCAGTAGTACTTTCACCTTGTGTCATTGCATTATTATACACTCAATTTTCAGATAGCTTTTTCTTTTGTTTTATTTTTATGTTCTAAATCTGGTTCAATGGAGTCAACAGCTCCTTTAGAAATATAAGTCCCAGGAAAAAAAAACATGATGAATATTTATTTTCCCAGCTGTACGTTCTTGAACACGTCCAGGCACACCAGCAAAACTACTGCCATTTGATGTAAAATATAAGCTATACCCATTATGATACATTACATGAATGACTGCAGTATAAATACTTGTAGACATGGTAAAACATGGTATAGGCGGGTTGAGTTTAACATTTGCAGATTCAGTTGGGAGTCTCTAAAAATACAGCAGTGGAAAGAACTTTCTGGAGCATTTTAAGATGTACGTATGCGCAAGAGTATAATTATAGGACAGTATATCTTTTGACCACAAACGTTTTTGGGGTTTTTTTGGATTTACATTTGCATTTTTTATAGAGTTTCTATGGGAATGGACAACTAGGACTGGCGTTTAAGCATAAAACTAACATTCACATTGAAATATGCATTTAAGAAATTTATTTACATGATTATATTTAATTTAATAAATCAATAACTAAATTCTGTCAATGTTTAAGTATCACTTTAAGTCCTACATGCATACGAGTTATAACTTTAGTCTTGATCTATGACAGGAAAACAACTAAAATAATATTTCAGTGTAATGTGTAACGGTTAAACTAAATGTTTCAGATAAAACTTTATAAGAAACAACAACAGTATTGGTCATTATTAAAAAAAACATGCATTTAAAATGTTTCTACTTTTCAAATGATCAAATAAAGATGTATATAAAATATATCAATTTTGCAGTAAAACATGCAGCTGTGATTCCAGTATTTTTTACCATGATTGGATCATTGCCCTGAAAACTGAAATGCTTCATTAGGACAAAACTGTGGACCAAAATGAAAGACATCTGCAAAACAATACAACTCAAAATCCCTTTTTAGTAAGCATAGAAAAAACCTTTGATACGTACTTATTTAACATCAACATTAAAAATCGTTCATCTTTAAATGTGAAAGCAACCAAAATGCGAGTCATTTGTGTCGCATATAACAAATGTTCATCCTCTAACAACTATGAGCAAACACATCTTCCCTGATTTGCTGTATATACATTTTTTTGTTCAGCCTGATCTGTTCTGTCTTTGGGACTCTGTTGATAGTTGGACCACTAAAAACATTCTCACTCTCAATCCATAATGGACACATGTTTGTATTCAGCTGTTTTGTCAATGGTGAAACGTGGTCATGTTGTTGCTCGTGTTTAAACACAGTATCTGTGCTTTGTGTTGTGTGACAATGACACATGTACATAGAAAATGTATGTATTGGATTAGTCACTGGTCAGGATTATAAACTAACCTCCTTTCTTTCCCTCTCTCTCTCTCTCTCTCTTCTCTCACCCACACCATACGACATATTTATTGTGAGAGTGTACATATTCATGTGAGTTGTGCTCTTTGGTGGTGGGACAGGGCTGGTTTTGATGGAAAATGTAATTGTTTGTATTGTTTAATAACAGGACCAGGACACATGGAGAGATGCTGAGGAAAAAAAAGAGGTAGATGTTTTTGGAGTTTATCTAGGTTTTTTTTTATATTATAACATTAAAATTAACCTTGAAGGTCTCAAGAGAAAAATAAAAGTTTGTTTTATCAGTATAGATGAAATATAAACTGATAAATGGGTGTTGCAAATCGTTTTTTGGACAAAATGCAAATTGAAGTCAGAAATGTCTACCTCTTTAAGCACTTTCTATGGAAAATCACACCAAACTAAAGGACAAAGGCAAGGAAAATGTGTTGTGTAATTTTCTTCTGAGAACATATACTTTGTCTAGCCCACTAATGTCATCGTTTTAAGAGTGTAGGTGATGGATTTTCTTCATTGGATTGGTTGGAGGAGTATTTATAATGACGGTGTGTGAAATTTGCTCAATGAAACACTCAGTGGTTTGTAACCCCAGACATGTTATCTGGTCTTGAAGGATGGAGGACAAACTATTATCAAGTCCAAACCGCACTTCTTTCCTCTCCACAGTGAACGTATTGTGCAGAACGACATCTGGGTCTCAGAGGAACGTTTAACGGCACATTGACCTTCTTTGTCCTGTTGTGTCTTTTTCTTTGGTGTTGGATGTTGAGCTAAACATAAACTTCCTGAATGTGGTTGCTTCCTAAAATATTTCCTCTTTGTATTTACAGATGTTTGTGTAGGTTCACGTTAATGTGATTGTTTGTGATAAATATTATTTTATGATCATGGTATTCTGGGGTTCGGGAGTTCTAATAGGTGTTTTTTAAAGCAATAACAATAAACTGCTGTTTTTGTTTTTATCTATTTATTTATTTTTCAATCTTTGTGTGTTTGTTTGTTTGTTTACACTGTACACTCAAAACATATATATATATATATATATATAATTTTTTTTTTTGCTTGTTCAAACTACTTATTTAAAAGGAGCTGAGATTTCTTGAGATTTCATTAGGACAACTTAATTTTTTTTTATGTTCAATTCTCATAAATTTGTGATAGTGTAAAAAATGCAGGGTTCCACACAATTCCTTCATGTTGTCCCAACAAAAATCGATTAAGTTAACTTAATTGTTTTTACAAATTTAAGTTGATTGAACCTAAAACAATTAAGCTGCCCCCCCCCTAAAATCTCAAGATTTGTGTTGATTCAGCTCATTATAAATAAGTAGTTTGAACAAGCAGCAAAAAATATTTTAGAGTGCATCCGGAAAGTATTCAGCCCTTTACTTTTTCCACATTGTTTTGTACAGCCTTATTCCAAAATTGATTAAATTTATTTATTTCCTCAAAACTCTACACACAATACCCCATAATGGCAATGTGAAAAAAATATTTTTTTTAATTGTTTTTCAAATTTATTAAAAATAAAAAGGCTGAAAAATCACATGTACATAAGCAGGGCTTGACATTAACTTTTTTGATTACTCAATGTGCATGTCTGTATATGAGTGTTTTTGCTATTTGACTATTTTTGATGGCAGAACAGAGCAAAAACAGGTTTAAATCTAGGTCTCCTTATGCAAATTTATTTTTGTTAAGCTGTTGTACAAAATCAACTCGTTTGTGATATGCTTATGAAATTAGAATCTTGCTTGTTTGACAACTACTGTCACATAAAAACGTTATTTATTTAACCCAATTTTGAGTTAAAAATATTTGATGCATTGTTGGGTCATTTTTAACTTTTATTGGGTTATTTACTATTACTCAACCAGTTGGATAAAAAAATTTTTATTTTATCAGTCAACTGACTTAACTGACACAGAACAGTTGTATTAAAATGAGTGCAAATGTTGTTTTTGCGTTATAAAGTTAAGCTCTAACGCAATAATATTGTCAGTGGCGGTTCTAGTTCAAATGGCACCCTGGGCGGAACCATCCCAAATTTGTTTTCAATAAATATAATTATTATTATACAATTATTATTCTAAATAAATAAGAGAAATCAATCCTAAATGTAACTGAAAATCAATGTAAAGACAAAGCTGGAGTACTATTCTAAGACTTTTGCATGAATTTTAATTATGACAGTTCTATAGAATACAAAAAATTTATGTTTAATTGTCTATTGTAGACCTTACTAATGGCCGAGAATTAATGTTATGAAGTCTTAGTTACCTCCCTGACTCATTATTCCTCCTTTCTGCTTCATAGCCATGCTTAGTCAAAGTAACATCATTTAGTTTTGTCTTCTGCGTGTCGACGCATATCGGCGTGTATGTAAACAACTGGGATCAGGAGCAGCGCGTGTGAGGTGCTGCTTTCTGTGCACATGTGGCAATTTGTTTTCATCAGCTTGTTTCGGTTGCACATAGAGATGAAAAACTTGACAGTGTGCAAAAAATGCCAAATGTAAATAGCCCTAAGGCCTTTATTCTGGGATAACCACTCTAAATTAATACACTTGCATAAAGTAAATCTTATCTCAAAGCTTTTACTAGGGCACTTTTTTTTTGCACCATCTCCCCATGCTGCCCCCAGCAAGATGCCGCCCTGGGCGATCACCCATATTG
The DNA here is from genome assembly GCA_903798205.1 of Danio tinwini. Classification (NCBI taxonomy): domain Eukaryota; kingdom Metazoa; phylum Chordata; class Actinopteri; order Cypriniformes; family Danionidae; genus Danio; species Danio tinwini. The sequence goes on along the minus strand of CAIGQZ010032240.1, from coordinate 7,284,532 downwards.
CCCATGCCTAAATCTGCCACTGAATATTGTTATCAAATTACCTCTCTGTGTCATTTTTTTTGTATCTGTTTCACCAGCACTTTTAACTATTGATGACACAAACGCCCGATAAAACAGATAAAAATGCTTTCTCTACCTCCCATGTTCATCTCTACAGTTTTTGGGGGAAATGATAGGAGCACACAAAGTACCACTTTTTGGTTTTGGTCAAATAATGAACAAAGTAATAGGGTTAGACAAACCATATATTTTTTTTACCAACAACACACAAGCCTCTCCTCAAAATTCTTAAAAATTGTTTTATTAGTTTAATTGGTGTCCAACAGTGTGTGGCTTAATTGTAACCCTGTTACAACTAACCCCACTGTGTCATGTCTTCCTCAATACTGGCTAGCATAGACTGTGTGTTTTATACATCTTTCAAAATGGTTTCGTCTTTCAGCCTACACTCTCAGAAACAAAGGTACGAGAGCTGTCACTAGGATGGTACCTTTTCAAAAAGTACGCATTTGTACTTAAAGGGTCCATATTGGTACCTTAGAAGTATATATTAGTACCTAAACATTTTAAGAGGAACATTTTTGTACTTTTTAGGTACCAATATGTACTCTTGAGTTATTAATATGGACCCTATAGGTTCAAATTTGTACCTTTTGAAAAGGTACCACCCCAGTGACCGCTTGTGTACCTTTATTTCGGAGAGTGTAGAAGAGGGATATCACAACAATATAAGATTTTACGTACATACTTTCACCTATTAAAAATAATAAAAAAAAAACAGACTGTAATAAAAAATACTTTTATGCTGCAAAAATGTTTTCTCCTGTGTTTCTCATCCAAATTTCACCCAAATTTTTTAAGAATTGGCAGGAAGACGTCTGCCGACACTATGATGAAAACCTCAGAAGCATGCCATGGTTAACCCTGAGCAAATACCTTAAAACTCTGTGTTAAATTTAACCCCGCATTACTTTGTGCCCCGCGCTCCCCTACCAATAGACGAATTACCAACCTACGTCACACATGACCTCACATGGGTCCCTGGTTGCAGAAAAAGACCGGCTGCATTAGTAAACATGTCGTGTTTTGCGGTAGGATGCCAAATTTTAATGCCGACTGCAGACGTCTTTGGCTAAAAGGGAGCTGAATGAAGTGACGACCTAATTATAAATGTTCGACTCTGCAGTTTTCATGTTATATCAGGTAAGTTCACGCTATGCTGAATCATATACATAACTCGTTTTTGATTGCAGCAATGATTTCGGCAAAAACAGTTACATATGGTTAATTAAACTGTAGACACTGAATGCTAATTATGAAACATGAAAGTTATTAAAGTTGGTTTTATATTCACACATTCATTCAGTGACCATTTGTAACAGCTTCCTTTATTGTTTACCATGGCACTTTAAGTATTCGGTCTAAAATAACCTGCAAGTGTGACTTGAAAACAACATTAACACTGTTTATTTGACAGTGAACAATGTTGTACTTTGATAGTCATTGGCTGCTATTTAGAGTTTGCAAATAATACGTTTATGAAATTATATTATTAAGGAGAAAGTCAGAATGTGCAAATATAAAACCAACTTTACCTTTATGTGTAAGTTCACATACCCTGCTGTAAGTTCAGGTGTAGTTCGCTGTCAGAATGCAGTTGTTCTGCTTGTTGATGATCACCCAGGCCTTGTATAACGTTAGCTCCATCTTTTTTCCCTTGTCTTTGGCTCGGCGGAACCTTGGTTTTTAGCACTAGCCTACATAGTTTTGAATCTGGTAATCAAGGAACGTTATTTCTTGCACATGACCACACAGAACACAATTGTTGGCATCCAAACCTTTGTAGGCCTTTTACTTCTCTCTTGTAAAATCCCTTGGAGCTTCAATGAGATTGTATATTTGGGGCTGGATGCTTGACATGTCACGCCCTGATATATTTTATAGTGTGTCCGTATCCCTCAAAGCTGTTTAGAATTAAATGCTTAGAGATGGTGTGACCAAAGTCCCTAGTCTTTAGTATGTGCCTTTGATGTACCCCTTGGCCACATTGTAGCCCGATAATGTCAATAGACTGGACTGTCTTAGCAACTAGCTAAATGTTAAGGAGGATTAATCAAAAATACAGTACAAATTATAAAACTGTTAAATGTTATTGCACTTTAAAATAACTGTTCAAAATGAGTTTATCATTTCATTTAATCATTTATTTCAGAGATTTTAATGATAAATTATGCCGCCTTTGAGTGCTCTGAGCGGGGGAGAGACCGTCGGCATCACCCGCAGCTCGTTGCAAAGAGTAACGTTAGGAACAGTACAGCAAGGACACGAGTCCCTAAAAATCTCTAGTAACACCTAAAAACATTCGCTAGTCGCTTTTTTTGTTGTTGACAATTTGGCACTAGGGGAGTCTGAAAAGTCGCGAAGCTGACAACACGGGCAGGCAACGTATTTGATTGAACTAAAGCGCTCACACCTTGCGCATGTGCAGTACAAATGGAATGTTCCATTATTCATGGGGCCCCCCGGTTTTTAAAAGTAGTGATAACGTTAAAATATTAACAGTTATAATATTACCAGTTATAGACAGATTTTACAACATATGACAGAAAATGTATAAAAGAGCTATATGATTAACATAGGCTTCTTGGCATTGGTCGGGGCCCCTTAATTCCCTGGGGCCTAAGCGGCTGCTTACCTCGCTTATATGGTAAGTCCGCCCCTGTTTCTAAGACAACAACAAACTCTGTACCGCATCGGATGTCATTCCCTCGCTGTAAATGGTAGCGCTCCCGGTTTTTTTCTGCCACCTCCCTTCGCGCGCATCCTGAATGTTTACAAACATGGTAATTGGTCTATATTTGGGATATTCAGCCGTAATTCTTGCCTTTAGGACCCCGCGGAGACATCAACACGATGTCGTATCCAGCCTTGGTGAAGGTATGTTAATAAAAACACTGTCCTTTCGCTAATATAATTGCAAAAAAAAAAATGAATTTTTGTCAAAACCAAACAAAAAAAATGTTTTTGTTTTTTTGCTTTCTGTCGCATTGGTGTAGAAACTATTCAGAGCCGCTGTCTATCCCATATTCCACTTTGAGAACACAGCAAGCATTTTTTGTTGTTTTTAAAAGATGTCTAATAGCTGTCTTATAGACATCTAAACATCGTCGTCGTGGCTAAAACAAGGCTAAAATAGGGGAATGAAAATCTAATAGACGTCTAAGAATAGGCCAAAACTAGACTAGTCATCAAATAAATAGAAATGAATGACATAAACAGTCTGTCTAATCCGTCTATTTGACGACTAGTTTTGAGCTATTTAAATCGTCCATTAGATTTTCACTGACAGACCAAGTTTAGGCTTGTTTTAGCCAAGCTGTTTATGTTTAGATGTTTATTAGACGTCTATTAAACACAACACTGTTTGCTGGGAGGCCTTATCAATCTAATCAAATTAAAATAATATAATATAAACATACTTTTTATTTTAAACCCTTGTTAGCCTACTTGAATTTTCATGCTTGTCCTGTAGGGGGAGGTCTCATGTACTGTAAGCCTCAGATTTTTAAACACATGGCTTCACAAAAGTTGATCTATCTTACTTTGACAAGAATAACATTGATGGGTTTGTAGTTAAGGGAGAGATATTTTGGAATCAAACAGTTGCTGAGTTAAAATTATGTGCACGGAGGAGGAATTATACAACATAATGCTGTGGTTAAGCTTGGCAACTCTACAGTTCGGATGAAATCTTACACCAATCCTGGTTTGGCTAACTTAAGTTCCTTCTTCATAAATGAACTTAAACTGAACTTCTGCTGAGCTACTGTGAAGTGAAAGCAGGATGTAAAGACAAACCAGCCTTTGAAACAACTGAGATGCTGCAGACAGGCTTGAAATCTAGTCAAGTTTGGTTTATACTGCTTTATTGGATTTCTAGCAGATCAGGTTCAGTGCTACTTCAATCTGGAATAACCTCAGGATTTCATGCCTATTGTTAAAATGATTTGCGTGGAGAATCAGCTTTATCGTCTCGTTGTTCTGATTTAGATGCTATGTGTGAACCAGTAGTAGAGAGAAGCATTAGTCATCCCATTCATCTTCTTCTTCTTCTTCACCCCCATCATCCTCTTCGTCATCTGAAGAAAGCAAAAGAGCAACACTGTAAAAAAAATCTGATCAATTAGTCCTGACAGCATATCTTTTAGGTCATTGTAATTTATTAAACTAAGTTAATCAAGTTCAAATTTTATAAGTTATGCAAGTCAGTTTAACAGTTTATGTCAGTTTAACATAATATAAGTTCAATGGACTCATAAGGCTTATCTGACTCAGTTTAAAAATTTAAGACATTCAGGATTTCTTTTTTACAGTGTATACGAATCATGAGCAGATACAAACATTTAAAGAGTAGTAGGGCTGTTTTCATATGTATAGACATGAAAAAATAAATGAATACATAAACGTAATATAAGTGATAGTCAATGTATTACAATGCAATTTTAAATGCACAATGCAGAGGCAAAAGATTAAAATCCACTAACCCATAGCAAGCTGTTGATTATCCTCTTAACTCCATGGTAATTTGCTAAGTTATAAACTAAACTAATTTTGCGTAATGTGCGATAAAATTTTGTTACATCTCCTAGTCCTCACATTGAATCAGTAATCATACTGTATATCGACATAGAGGGAATGTGCGTTTGAGAGAGATCATGAAAATTAGTGTTTCTCAACCACAATCCTGGAGAACCACCAGCTCTGCATACTTTCCAAGTCTCATTAACTAAACACACCTGATTCAGATCATCAGATCATTAGCAGAGACTGAAAGACCTGTAATGGGTGTAACAGACAAAGCAGACATCCAAAACATGCAGTGTCGAAGGCCCTCCAGGAGCGTGGTTAAGAAACACTGATGTGAATGACATTAGCATATCTAATAGATTTGATTAGATTAGATTCGACTTTATTGTCATTACACATGTACAAGGAAACAAAATGCAGTTTAGGTCTAACCAGGAGTGCAATAGCAGCAAGTGCAGGATATAAGTTATAAAGTGCAGTTATAGAAAAACTATGGTGATATTTACAAATGGATGTACTATGAACATTTTATACAGGTTGTATTAGCTATGAACAGAGATTTACAATAGATGGATATATGTACAGGTTGCAATTAATAATCAGAAGTGTGCAGATAGATAAACATAATTACAAATGTTCATGTGCAGTGGGTATGTACAGTTCAAATAAATGAATCAGTACAATGTAGTGCAATGAATGTGCAATTTTTAAATGTGCAAATGTTAAATAGTGCAGTGATTATGAGGAGTAACCACCACCTGTGCTAGCTATCTCTTCACTAATACTTTTGAGCATATTTGCGATTTCGTTGATCTTTATCGAAGCAAAGTAAATGTTCAAAGGCTTCTTCAATTGTGACAGAGCTGCTTTTGGATACTACTAATGATTGAGGGAAGTGTGTTTATTTCAAACTGGGATCAGAACTGACTGGAACAACCTACACATTAGATGATTTTATTGCACACCTTCCAGCCAATAGGAATCAAGAATTTCAACAGAACTTGGAATTCACTCTCTTGAAAGTTTATTCGTCATGAACTTTCATGAAGTTCATGAAGTTTTGTTAAATATTTGTGAGTTTAGCACAATTGCAGAGACATTGGTTCTGTATTTTTAAGGGAAAGTGAAATGTCGAATAGCAATGGAAAACACATTAAAGCGAACAAAGAGCTGCTTTATTCTTGAATCTGAAAATCTGAAATCTGTCAAGAACAGACTGAATGCTATAGTCATAAACATATCTTAATCCAAATATCTTAAGTGTATCAAAATAAACTATTACAGCAGTCACAAAATGTATCAAAATAAAATACAGTATTTTTGTGTTTTAAACATACTACAAAATACTTGCCTGACATCAGTCCCTTTACTATTAAACTGATTCTTTAATACTCAATGTAAAACTTGATTTCTGAAAACTTAAAAAAAAAAAAAAAAGTATCTATGTTTGTTAATAGACTCTTCATATACTATGTACTGCTCCTCTCAGTTTTTTAGGAGATTATTGATATGTTTCATATGTTGTGTCACTTTGACATCTTTAGGCGTACATATTTCATTTTCATTTACTATACATTGCAACTATACCTGATGTTCAACTATACTGCCATTTAAAACAGCCAAAGAAGGATTGTAGGAATTGCCACTCTAGGACTTATTTTTATGTTGCTTGTTTTAAAGACAAACATTTGGCATCAGCAATCCATTCAAAACTACTATTATTTGTATAGTATACTCTTTCTCCAAATATTTTTTATTTTTTTCTGTCATTCTTTAAATGGAAGAGTTAATAATGTCCAAAGCATCTATAGACTATTTTGAGAGATGTAAACAATAACAATGGACCTAATATATTTCCTGTTATACATTGTTAATTTCCATAGCTTTCTGGAATTCAAAAAGTTTTAAATATTGATACATAATGTTATGATAGCTGTTTTAACGTAAAATTATGATTGGATTTTTTTACAGTTATGAAATAGTTTGACAATAAGCAGGAAATGTTCATGGGTCATGACATCACTACATTAAAGTGGTCTGTATGATGTCACCATGTAGATTTCTTACAAAGTATTTTACAGTATTTTAAAAATACAAAACTACAAGACATTAAAGTGTGTTAATACAAAATATTAAGCCATTTCCATCAACCCTATTAAATACAAATTACAAAATGCTATTTTCTATTTAAAATAAGTATTAGAAAAATTTCCCTGGTCATAAATATGTAAATCGAACCGAAGCCCAAGACTGAGTTGCTATTTAAATATCAAATGGACCCTTTTACGGAACATGTTTCTGTTGATATTGTAATATTGCTTTTTTTTTAAGTATTATACTTTTAACACTATGCCTTGTGTATTATTTAATGTGAATGCACAAGATCAGAAATGCAAGCTCAAGCAACACCTTTCTCAATACCCACAGTTTTTCATGCATTGTTTTTTGTTTTAACATAGAATTTACATTTTTACAAGAGCCTTTTTTTTTTTTACACATTTTGCATAAGTAACCTTAGAATAATCTTTGAAGTTTATGTTTAGTAGTTCCAATGACAATTAAATAGTGCTACTATAATAGCACACACACACAACTTTCACCTCAATAAAATGTCAGAAACATTTAATACAACTTATATGGCATTTATAATTAAACTAACATGTTGAAATGTTTCACTTGTCACCTTGTGGTTTTGCAAGATTGTATTGCTGATAGTGTGGTATTTAGTGTGTGCTAAGGGCACTGAGCTGTGTTTTCTGACCTCGGACAGTCTTGCAAGCTTATTGTCTGCTGCATGCTTGCATTCTTAAGTGGGCAAGAACACAAGTGTGTGACAGGGGATAGGGCGCAAGTGTGGTGAAACCTGACTTGTGTATTCATATCACCTGAGATATAAACCTATATAAACCATATAAACCTACAGAAGCTTTGCTTGAGCTTTTAGCTGGATGAAAACAATGATGAATTTAAATCCGCAAATATTTTGGCATTTTTATTTGTATTATACTTTGATAAAATAAAAAAAGGATGGCACAAAGTGTGACATTGCAACCATAATAGTGTCTGTAGAAATATTCGGTGGCCAAAGCCTAGTTTGGTTTCGTTTGACATCTAAATAACAAATGTATGCAAATAAGCTTGTTTTGAGGGTATTTTCATTCACTAAGATTCTGGTAACTCAGGGTTTTGTATGATCCATGGTTAACATTACATTGATTATTTCACTGTTTAAACTTTAGTTAATGTGACGTTGCTGTTTGAGCACGAACAACATCTGTAAAGTTACGATGCTCAAAATTCAATGCAAAAGGATTTTTTTTCCTTCACAAAATTCAAATTTTAAGGCCTTCAGCAGACAGATGTACACTGTAAAAAGCGATTAGTTATTTTACTTAAAAATGTGAATAAACCTATTGTACTCTGGAAGCATTAAGTTGACCTAACATCATTTTTATATTTATACACAGTTAATTTAGATAATAATTTTAAAAGCAGCAGGTTTACTCACTCTTTTAGGTAGTCAACTAATTAAATTTTACAGTGTTACAACAACCCTCTTCCTGAATTACTGAGATGACAAAACCTAAAACTGACATAAAATTTGCAGCCCAGAGTGATGTTTCATTTATTATTCACTAGGTGGTATACCAATCAGAACAAACTGAGCCTGCTGGCGAATCAGAGCCCATTGGGTATTTGTGAGGAAGGGGCTTTATGGAACCATGAAGTCAACATGTTGTATTTAAGAGAACAGAAACAGTAGTAAAAAGGAAAATGTGATTTGTTTTTAAGCGTTAATTTGGGTTATAGTGCACCCTAAACATAGTCATGTTTTTGAAAGAAGCTGATTATCTACCTTTTTAAAGTTAGCATGAAATAAAAATTCATATTTTATATGTATATAAAAGAGCTTGTTAAAAACAAAGTATCTGTGCTCTTCATTGTTTTTTTTTTATTAATTTGCCCTGACAATTATTAATTAAATACCTTAAGCTTCCCTCCTCCCTCAAACTTTTCTTCCCTTCTGGTTACAGAAGTATCTCATATCCTTTGTAGGAGGCAGTGGTTTCAAGTGAATATGATCTGATCCATTTGTGAAATTTAGGTTCTCTTTCTTGCCATCATTGGGGATGTGAAAACATTCTGTACCAGAGGATGTCGATGGTTTATCTGGTGAACAGTAAAGTGCTCCACAACTGGGTACAGACTGGCATTCAAATCTTCCTCCATTCTATTAGCAACAGCCATCTTCTAATGAAACAAACAGTTCCCGAAGAATAGAAATCTTGCACCGCCCTACTTTTTTATTTTAAAAACCATCTATATAGGATAAACGTCACAATAATAAAAGGACAGTCTTAACTTTAATTTCATGCCGACTGTAAGGTTTAATAAATGAGTTACCTGATGAATGGATAACTTTACTCCTTTTCTGCATCACCATCATCAAAGCTCCCACAATTCCCTCTGAGGATTCCTCTTGAGCTGGAGGATTGGGGTCCGGGGATTCAGACACCTAATAGATAAACACCATATATATTGTCATAATAGAGAATCATATATTAACAACTTAACAAAGTGCATTGCTTTTTTTACTTGAAAATGTCTTACTTACATTTTTTAGCACACGTCCACGTCGAATTTCCTCCAGTAAAGTCCCTCGTCCTCCACCACCACCACCACCACCACTACCACCACCAGGGGGGGGAGGAGGAGGTGGACCTGAGCTTGTGGGGCTGCTGGAGAAGTTACTGGATGAGGAAGGTGGAGGAGGTGGAGGCGGTGGTGGAGGAGGAGCACATGCACCCATAGGAGGAGGAGGTGGTTTATGACTCTGGCTAGGTGGTGGTGGTGGTGGTGGAGGTCCAGAGCGGCTACCATGTGGCGCAGGGGGTGGTGGACCACGATGTGGGGGTCCTGGACTGCGTGATGGTGGTGCAGGACGTCCGGGTGGGCCAGGGACTGAGGGAAGCCCACCACGAGGTGGAGGAGGTGCAGGAGCAGAACGAGGACCTCCTGGGACTGGACGGAGAGAATCCGAATGTCAAATTATGATTAAAGGGCACAATGAAAACAGATAAAAAATCTTTTTACATAAGAAAGCTTTTCTGGAAAATTAAAACAACAAATTTTTGTTCATTTTGGCAGTTCATGTAAACAGCAACAGCATTTGGAGGCCTACAATTTTAGATTTACCAAAACAGTACCTTTATTGTGCCAATGGAAACTACAAAAAATTTTTTTTGTGAAAACAGTGATGTTATATGCAGTTATTACTCTTGAATGAGTAATGTTTTGGGGTAATTTTATTTTATTTATTAGCGCTATTTTTACTTTAAACAATTTAAGCTGTAAATTTTCTACACAGCAATTTTTACATAAATGAGTACCCCCACAATTGGAATTTATATTAAAACTTTTGACCTGCATTTCAGTAATCTATAAAGAGAATAAATGGACCTATAAAAGCTCTGACATTTAAACCAGGGGCCTGTTTCAGTAAGGAGGTTCAACCAACTCAGAGTTTAAACTTAAACTCTGAGTTGATTTATAGAGAGATTAAAAACTCAAGAGTTTTCGGTTTCAGAATAGCTGATCTGAGTTGGGTCAATCAACTTTGAGTAGACCAACTCAGAGTTAATTGCAAACACTGTGACTATAAAAAGACTATCAATGGAGCGCAGATATTACGAGTGACCATGGCAACATCTGAATAAAAGAGACCAGCATTTCTTTCTCCTGCTGAACTTGATGTGCTCATGCAAAGTTATAGCAAATATGAGAATATATTTAAAAAAGCAACACCACTGCATTAGTGAGACAGAGACACTTGACACTTAATGCGTAATTTTACATCGAATTTAAATATTGAATTATAATTTAAAAAGTTATGTAATGTGTGATGTTAATAAATTTTTTTACACATGTTCCCACTTTTATACATGTTGATCAGTTTTAATAGATTTAAAAGTGCACTTGTGTCTCTATTATTGATCAAGTGATAGAGGTTGATATGACATTTAGAATGTAAGCGGAACTTAAAAATATTTTTTAAAACAAATAATAATCCCATTAATCTAGTTACAGTACATGTCGAAGGTCAGTGAATATAAGCTAATTATTCATTAAAAAAGGACAAGCCATTCTCATATGTGACTTTGTTCTTTGTGTGACTGAAATATAGGCAATAGCTGTTTCCATCCAAAAATATTTATTAAATTTATATGCAAAAATGGAATAACGCATAAAAGGTGTGCGAATAAAGCAGCGTTTCCATCCAATGAATCAAAGACAACAAAATCGTCATTTCCTGATTAACTGGTGCCAAATATCTACAGTAAAAACAGAATTTACTGCGGTAGAAGAAGCTGCGTGTTTTCTTTATTTAATAGGCTAAATGTACTTGCGCCTCAGAAGACAATTGACACACAATGAACACGTGGGGGCGTTTGAAGCCATGAGACGTTGAGAACAGACGCTCTTGACACGCTCCAGACACTCTGGAGGTAATTAATAATATGCATTAATACTGAAACGGTTAAGGCGTTTTAGAATGACCAAAACAACTTTTTAGATGTTTTACAATGTGCTCAGCCTGCTGGTTTGTCTATTCACACACATTTTCATCATCATCTCTTATAACAAACCTTTTTTTAATGCACATACTGAACTCGTTCAGTAAAAGGGTTTTCATCGCAGTTTATGAGCATCTTTATCGAATAAATGTTTATCCTACTCAGTTATTATGTGCATGTTTTTTATGCATATTTTCAAAAAGTTATGTGCTTCATGACATTTCCATCAATCGTTTTTATGCGCATATTCAAAATGAGCATTAAAATAGGTGGGTGGAAACGTAAGGCTAAGGCGAGAAATACCACTTTATCTTTAAAAAAGTGGAGGAGACCGACAGGAACTCAGAGTTTAGAGAATAAAACCTGTTTCTGACCAGGTTAGGTTCACAGAGTAAGTTACTACGGTAACTGACTCTGAGTTAAAGTTACCTCTCTTTTAGAAACAGGCTTGACTTACCCTGTTTTCTCGAGATTGACAAACCTGCCATTTTGAAACGGAAAACCCAGAGTTTCTCTCAGTTCACGGTTAAAATACTCTGAGTTTTCACTTAACTTCCTTTCTGAAACAGGCCCCAGGAACAAGTTTTTTCAAGCGGGGTTTCAGCAGCTTTGAAGAGCGGATCATCAAAACAAACAATGATCACACTGTGAATGAGCTCGGTCTGAACGTTTGGGAAATTACACAGTAGTGTTAATATTATATATTCTTTATACATTTTGATACATATCTCTACTAAAATATCAGACATGGGTCCAAATATCTCTATGTTTTAAAATGAGCTCACCCTGTTTCCTCATTTCCTCTTTTACTGCATCTAGACCTCCAGACTGCTCGATGAAGTCATAGATAAGTTTAGATGTTTCTTTATCTGCCAGCTGTGCATCGCTGATACCAGCGATGTTGAACAGTTTTTTCAGGTCAGGGTCGAGATTATTTGTCTGAGGAAGCCAAAATGTTAACATGCTACATTTAAACTTCACAAAATTAGCACTGAACATCAGTTCATGTGAATGATATTTGCTTTATGCATTAATAAAAAAAAAAAAATTCTCACATCAAAACCAGAGTTTGGATCCCACCCAATATGAGTGACGTGTCTGATAAGGATGGAGAGGCACAGTCAGCATCACGTCAAGCAAATAGAACAAAAACAGTGTTCAGTCATCTTACTTGAATCCACTAGGAGCACCAATGTCTGCCTTAGTGAGCTTTGGGCCTTTCTTCTTTCCTTTTTTGTCTTTTTTGCCAATGATGATGCAGGCTGGTGCAGGGGTCGGCACTGAGGTTGAGCGGTACCTTGATGCCACAATATCTGGGTTCTGGATGTCTACTGTGGCCATTACACTTGGCTGCGAAACTGGACCTGGTTAATACACAATATAAAGGTTAAACTTTATATATTCATTAGAACATAAAAAAAATTCCCCCCATAAATGTAAACATTTATGCACCCTCTTGTTAGTGGGACTTTCTTGCAATGAATCCATGCATTTTTGGACACCATTGAATTTAATTACACTGTAAACAAATATGGGTAACATTTTATTTTAAGTCACAATTCATGCTTATAACAATCCCTTAACTAAGATTATTAGCTCAATTAATTGCTTATTAGCTGCTTATTATTACTTAAAACGGTAGTAGTTGGGATTAGGTTTTGGGGAGGAGCTATATAGCTAGAGCCAGACAAAATCTGTGGACATTTTTTGCCATTTCTGCTGAGAATTTTGTAAAAAAAAAAATAATAAATTGCGAATTTATGCTGAATGATTTTAGGAGTATCGTAACAAAAAACTTAATATATGAAATAAAAAAATAATACGTTTTTAACTTTTATTTGATGTTTACAATGTAAATCCAATTAGATCCACTTCGGTAAAAGCAAATCTCTCATATATCAACTAAAAGACAGAAAATATTACATTACCAATCTCTAATCTCCCCCATTGGCAAAATCATTGAAAAAGTTGTTTTTAACCAGGTTAACACGTTCTTAAACTCCAAGTGGTGTTTAGACAATTTTCAGTCTGGTTTTAGAGCACATCACAGTACAGAGAGCGCTCTTATAAAGATAATCAATGATATCCGCCTAAATACAGACTCAGGCAAACTAACAGTGCTGGTATTGCTCGATCTTAGTGCTGCATTTGACACTGTCGATCACAGCATACTTGTGGATAGGCTGGAAAACTGTGTTGGGCTGTCTGGGACGGTCCTTAAATGGTTCAGATCTTATCTTGAAGGGATAGGTTACTATGTCAGTATAGGTGACCATAGGTCGAGGTGGACACTCATGACATGTGGAGTCTCACAAGGCTCAATTCTGGCACCTCTCCTGTTCAACCTTTATATGCTCCCTCTGAGCCAAATAATGAGAAAGAACCAAATCTCCTACCACAGCTATGCTGATGACACTCAAATCTACTTAGCCTTACTGCCTAATGACTATACAGCTCTATTGACACCCTCTGCCAATGCATTAATGAAATGAACAATTGAATGTGCCAAAACTTTCTTCAGTTAAACAAAGAGAAAACTGAAGTCATTGTGTTTGGGAACAGAGATGAGGTTCTCAAGGTGAATGCGTACCTTAGCACTGAGGGTCAAACAACAAAAAATAAGATCAAGAATCTTGGTGTGACTCTGGAGTCAGATCTGAGTTTCAATAGTCATGTCAAAGCAGTATCAGCATACTATCATCTCAAAAACATTGCAAGAATCAGATGCTTTGTTTCCAGTGAAGACCTAGAGAAACTTGTTCATGCTTTTATCAGCAGCAGGGTGGATTACTGTAACGGCCTCATCACGGGCCTTCCCAAAAAGACAGTCAGACAGTTGCAGCTCATCCAGTAAGCTGCGGCCAGGATTCTGACCAGAAGTAGGAAATCAGAGCACATCACACCTATCCTCAGGTCTCTAAACTGGCTCCCAGTTACATTCAGAATAGATTTTAAGGTATTATTACTTGTCTATAAATCACTAAATGGCCTAGGACCTCAATACATTACAGATATGCTCACTGAATACAAACCTAACAGATCACTCAGATCTCTAGGATCATATAAACTAGAAATTCCAAGAGTTCAGTCAAAGCAGGGTGAATCGGCTTTCAGCTACTATGCCCCTCGCTGCTGGAATCAGCTTCCAGAAATGATCAGATGTGCTCCAACATTAGACACATTCAAATCCAGACTGAAAACACATCTGTTTAGCTGTGCCTTTACTGAATGAGCACTGTGCTACGTCCGACAGATCGCACTATTGTTCTTCTCTTTTTATTCTTTTGTAACACATTTTTATCTGTTTTTAATCATTCCTATTATTTGCTTTTTTATTTTCTTATACTTGTCTTTTTTTTTCCTGTTTATGTAAAGCACTTTGAATTGCCACTGTGTATGAAAGGTGCTATATAAATAAACTTGCCTTGCCTATTGTAATTGTATTGTATTGTAATTGTACAGTTAATATGTTAATGAGAAGTAGGTAATAAGCCACACTGTAAAAAAAATCTGTATTTTTATAGTTTATTTCCGGCAGCTGGGAAGCTGGAAAAAAAACGTAAAATAATGGTTGTTAATTTACAGAAATTTACTGTAAAATAATGGACATCAAATTACAGAAATTTCCTTAAATAAAAATTTCTGGTAAATTTCTGTAATTCAACCTCTTTAGTTTAACAGTAAATTTCTGTAATTTACTGGTTATTATTTTACGGAGTGTGTGTGTGGGGGGAGGGTGGGGGGGGGGGGGGGGATGGAGAAGGGTTCAGCAACTCAGCTGCCAGAAATAAACCGTAAAAATAAACAGTAAGTTTATTTTATCTGTCACCAAACAGATAAAAGACAGATTTATTCTTTTAGTGTCACCGGAAATAAACCGTAAAAATAGGAATTTTTTTGTACTGTGCAGTAGTTAAAGGTGCAGTAGGTTAGTGTTCTCAAACTTTTTTCGCCAAGTCCCACCTTAGGAAAAAATGGTCTCTCCAAGTACCACCATAATGACTGGCATTACTAACAGTAGTGTAGTAGGCCTAATTAAGCAGCTACAGCTCTGCACAGTTTAAAAATGCAGCAGATTCCTATTATCAAGAATATTTATTATTGTCAGCCACTTTAAACATTATAAATATTTTTAACATTAACACTGCACCGTCAACGTTTAATTTAAAATGTGCTTTTAATAAAAAAAATGACATTGTTCTTAAAAAGTAAAAAGAAAACTGCTGTACTTAAATGTAAAGAATTAACTTATAGTAGTAGCCTCATCAAAACCTGGAAATGTTCCTTGGACCTCATAAATATAGACTATATGTCATCATATTCATATATAAACTCTATTTGATAAATTTTGAAATATATGTGATATATACATAGCTATGACATATTTGTATATCTTTAAAATCTAAACATTAACTTGTATTTTAAGTATATGATGTGGATTTACATATTTAAATTAAAAATGAGATCTGCTTACTGTGTGTTAGAGTAGCTTTTATGTGTCAGCAAAAGCAAGTGATTAAATCATACCTGTCAACATTGGAATATAAAAATACGAGATAACCTATGCCCCCCAACAACAGTTACACCTATGGGGAGGAAATTAGCTTCAAAGGATAGAATACATAACAAACATTAGAAAATGTTTAATAAAATAACAAGTTTGGCCTATTAAAATCAATGGCCTATGAAGAAATTAAGTCATAAAATCTTGTTCACTTTTAAGTCACTGTATTTATATATTGATTAAAGTTACTAGGCCTATAGTTATGTACTGAAGAGCCGTAAATCTCTTATTTTGATCCACTGTTTTGTTTGATAACAGAGCTGTCACTTTAAGGCCCCGTTTACACTAATACATTTACGCATTTTTTAATGAAAACAATCCGCATCCACACTTGCATTTCACCCAGCGTTTTATGAACAACTCTCCGTCCAAACTACAACGCTGAAAACGCACATCACATGACCACACACAAACACACTCTGGCATGCACTGCAGCGATTAGAGCTGTGCATGTCGGACTGCTCATCAACGATCTACCGCTCGATCTAATCTCACTATATTTGTTAAACGTGATATTTAATTAATCTTGTCTCTATCTAACGACATATTCCCCGACTTTGGTCTTTTGAATCTTTAACTTATTCTCAGGTAATGTATTTTGGCTGAGCGCAAAGATAAGTTAATATACTAATGTAACCGTGTACACTGATTCAACACATTTGACTGATTGCTTGCATTTATTTCCTATAATGTATAAACTTATTGTACGTTATACTTTTATAATGGTCATTATTGATTATTAAAACTGATATTCAGCAAAAGAGACGGAGTATGTTTCATATTTTCAATGAAAATGAAAGGAGGCAGTAATATTATGGGCTCTGTTTTGTTATATGCTATACAGTGAAGATGACGGTCATATAAATATGTAGCTATACGATGCCTCAACATTTTTGGTATCTGTTAAGTTGCTAATATCCAAATGATAATAGGCAGTTCCTTATATCAAGTTTTCATTTTATTGTTAAGAAAGTGAAACAACGTCCCACATAGCAAACGAACTTGGCCCAAATGTGGCCTCATTATGGCACTGCTGACGTGTTGACGGCACTGGCATGCATAATGTCAGCTGAATGTGGACCATGCATGGCAATGATGGCACTGCATGCTTTACGGCAAACTACATTTGGGCCAGTTGTGAATGGGAGGTGTGTGGCCCAGATGAGTGTAGCGATTGTTCACATTGTTTAGGTAACATTAGGCTGGGTTATGGCTCAGTTTTTGGGGTTTCTGGTTAAAGGTTGGTGTTGATATGGGTAACTTATAGCTGATTATTATGGCCCATGTGTGGCCCTAGTCTTTAATCCAATTATGGGCCACTTCAGGACCGTCATTCTTTGCAGTACTTGGGCCAAGGGAAAAGTTTTTGAGTGGCCCGAAGCTTTTGAGTGGGCCAGAAAACATTTGCAATGTGGGGTAGTCAGGGTGATGTAAATGATATTAAAAATGGTGTTCTCTTTGAAGGTTTACCCGATGTGTCTTTTCCACAAGCGTCGTGCGCTTCTTCCTTAAGCTCTGCGCCAAGAAGATTGATTTTTAACATCTGATGACGCGATGCACTAAACATTCTACTCTGCACACCAGCAATCGTACGCTCAGCTGGGGCTGACCACAATAGTGTTATCGTACGTGTCAAAGAGCTAGGAGTGTGTTCATCTTTTTCTTTTATTATTCAGCGATTCCTCCGCGTACCACTAGACAGAAGCTCGCGTACCACTACCACAGTTTGAGAACCACTGCAGTAGGTGATTGTCTTCAGAATTTTTTTTTTGTTGTTGTGCTGGTTGTAAGTCTCTTCACATTCCAATAGTAATAATTAAAGTAAATGATCTAAATTTATTTATATGTATTTTTATATTCTGGGTGAGGCATAAGACTAAAAAACTTTCATTTAACATTTGAATTAAATGTTGTCAGGCTGATAATTCCCATAATTCTGACAAGTAGCCCAAATTGTCTGTCAGGAAATGTAGATTTGAACAACTGCAAACCTGTTCACGCAGATCCGCTAATGCACATTCACGCGGGACGCAGTCACATAGACATGAATGACAGTGCTAGAAATAAATGCTGAATCAAAACTTTTTAAAATCCTGAATCAATATTGGAGTTACTTTTGCACGCTGGAGGAAGGACGACACCATGGCTGAAGTATCTCTTTTAGACAGGTAATGTTATGTTTTAAAACATAAAATATTATTAATATTAATATTAAAAATATATTAGTCACGCAGAGCTGATGTAGATCGTGTTGTGTTATGTATGGTTTTATATTCACATTGGTTCATTTTTTTAACAATGACAACCTGTGACGCGCTCCCTATATGTTTACCATGCTACTTTGAATATAATTTACATGACCAACAATTTATTGTTTCAAAGTACTAAAATGTCAATTCAAGTTAATGTTAATTAATATACACTTACCGGCCACTTTATTATATACACCTTACTAGTACTGGGTTGGACCCCCTTTTGCCCTCAGAACTGCCTTAATCCTTCATGGCATAGATTCAACAAGGCACTGGAAATATTCCTCTGAGATTTTGGTCTATATTGAAATGATAGCATCACACAGTTGCTGCAGATTTGTCGGCTGCATATCCATGATGCAAATCTCCCTTTCCACCACATCCAAAGGTGCTCTATTGGATTGAGATCCAGTGACTGTGGAGGCAATTTGAGTACAGTGAACTCATTGTCATGTTCAAGAAACCAGTCTGAGATGATTTGCTCTTTAAGACATGGTGTGTTATCTTGCTGGTAGTAGCCATTAGAAGATGGGTACACTGTGGTCATAAAGGGATGGACATGGTCTGCAACAATACTCAGGTAGGCTGTGGCGTTAACAGAGGGCTCAATTGGTACTAATGGGCCCAAAGGGACCAAGAAAATATTCCCTACACCATTACACCACAACCACCAGCCTGAACCGTTGATACATGGCAGGATGGATCCACGCTTTCATGTTTTTGATGCCAAATTCTGACCCTACCATCTGAATGTCGCAGCAGATATCCAATATACCAATCTACCAGATATTCCACTCTTCAATTGTCTAATTTTGGTGAGCCTGTGTGAATTGTAGCCTCAGTTTCCTGTTCTTAGCTGAAAGGAGTGGCACCCGGTGTGGTCTTCTTCTGCTGTATTCCATCTGCCTCAAGGTTGGAAATGTTGTGCGTTCAGAGATGCTCTTCTGCATACCTCGGTTGTAACATGTGGTTATTTGAGTTAGTGTTGTCTTTTTTTCAGCTGGAATCAGTCTGGCCATTCTCCTCTGACCTCTGGCATCAACAAGGCATTTGCAAACACAGAACTACCATTCACTGGATATTTTCTCTTTTTCGAACCATTCTCTGTAAACCCTAAAGATGGTTGTGCATGAAAATTCCAATAGATCAGCAGTTTCTGAAATACTCATATATTGTCAGGCAGTAACAACCATGCCACATTCAAAGTCTTAAATCCCCTTTCTTCCCCATTCTGATGCTCGGTTTGAACTGCAGCAGATTGTCTTGACCATGTCTACATGCCTGAATTGAGTTTTGATTAGCCGATTAGAAATTTGCGTTAATGAACAGTTAAACAAGTGTAAGCAATAAAGTGGTTGGTGAGTTTATTAACTGACATGATCTAAGAATGAACAACAATTGTACAGCATTTATTAATCAAAGTTTGGGTTATTTTAAACGTTTACAAATGCATTTGTTAAAATTCAAAGTTGTGTGATAATGAAATTTAGTTTTATTTTCATTCATTTAAATTAACAAAGAAGGGAAAATACTGTAAGAAATGTATTGTTCCTTGTTTAATTTTTTCATTAGCAATTTTATCAACATTATCTGAAGGAGCTTATTGTAAAGTGCTACTACTTTATCAATATCAAAATAAGTCAGAGCAGAGATTAATGTTCCATGATGCGATACAATAATGTAGATAAATGGAAAACAAAAATGAAGTGCATGCAGGTAATTTTTTTTTACAGTATAGAAAAACTTGTTTGAGTTCCACAGAAGTCAGTTTGAAATGACATGAAGATGAATAAAATGTATGTAATTTTTGCCTCAGAGATTTAAATCTTTGAAAAGTGACTCACCGTCTGGTGGAGGGATTTGCGGTAGAGCCCGTTTATCTGTTGATCAAAATAAAACAATTGTTTACATTCTAATCTAACAATTCAGACCAAGTGTATGTTTAAACCATAGACGCATACCTTCAGAAGGAGCATGCTGTCTTTTTTCTAAATATTCATATGTAAAAACAGACACAAGGAGATATTAATAAAATACTTATATTTGAGCATGTATTTATGAATAACAATGAGCAGATGTGAATGACAGGTACTGACCTTGGCGGTTTGTTCTCTGATTAATCTTATCTTCTGTGATGTTTCTGAACAGGTCGGCTTCTGTCTCACTGGCAAAGTTCAAACCTACTTGACAGTCCTGAGAAAGAAAAAGCATTTAAATATATTAAATCTTTCAGATGGTGAGATTTAGATTTTTCTGCCAGAAACCTGATACAGTTTAAGTATAAATCAGTGGCTTTAAATTAACTGAGTGGTTGGGGATCCCTAAAGGGGGATTTAGCTTGACTTCAAATATAAAAAATAAAAAAACATTTAGCATTAGCATTAAAGCAGCTTTGTGTAAAACTGAAAACCAGTGACAAGTGAACTGCAGCCAGCTAGTCCACATGTAACATAAAAGACAGAACGTGAACATGACAAATCTAAAACTGATAACATTTTGGACATCTAAGAGGTCATTGTAAACAAAATCCTGTAAGTTTCAGAACCTTAAAACTTTCTATCTAGTCAAAAAAAAAGGTTCATGTTCATTATCCCCATGTTAGTGACGTTACACACCCTTGATTTCTAGTTTAGTTTTATAGAAAACAGGAAAACACCAAAGATGCTATAAAATGTTATGCATTTTATTAGACTGCACAGAGCTGCATAATAACAAAACCTAAAATGTCTTTTGCGTGATCATGACCTCTCCTCTGCTTTTGTGCTGCATACAATATACATTATACATGATTCTCTTCAGTAATTGCTTCAGCATTAAAGTTGCTTTCCATACTACCTTTCTCTGCTTCATACTACCATGATAATAAGGTTTGAGTACTTTAGCTCATCATTTAGTTCACAAATGTCATTTCTGCAAGTATCCCGTACAGTGTTGTGTAGATTACTTTAAAAAAGTAATAGATTACAAATTACTGATTACTACTGGAAAATTGTAATCTTATTACATTACTAATTACTTAATGTAAAAAGTAATCAGATTACTAATTACTTTATTTTGAAGTTACTTTTAAAACATAGAAAATATACCTATAAAAATACAAAATAAACTGCAGCTCTTTCAGTAATTTTAACATTCACTGAAAAAACATTACAATGGGTTGATCACAGCAGCTTGACATATTCAAAAAACTTAAAGTTAAAATAAAAAAAATTAACTTAAAATTCTCTTATTCACTTGTTCCAATACTTTTTGTTTGTCTGAAGTAATTAGTCAACCAAAATGTGTATATTCCAAAGTATGAAGCTGATAGATCAGTTCTTGTGGCATGACTTGCAGTTTTCAACTAGGTGCGTCTGGGAAATGCAATCGCGCTAAATTTCAATTTAGCCCATTTAGGTTGAGTTTGGCTGCTGTGTTTTTCGGTGCCGGTGTCCTCCATAGAGACGAGTATTGTCATAAAATGTTTTCTGTTCAAGTGCTTAAACAAGTTGCTGGTCGAATTAAAAGCAGTCAAAAGTTTTTTAGAGACTGAACATAGACTGCATTTCACAGCAATATTTTTGTTTTTATGCTCAGTAAAATTAATGTCTGTATTTCTACTTGAAGAAGCAACCACTCATCAGCGATCATTTCAGCTCATGTTCTGCAGCAATTTAAAAGCCCATGCTTATTAACTAATGTTGCATTGAAAAAATGTCATTTAAAAGAAACTTCGCAAAAAAGTAAAAAAGTAAGTAACGCAATTACATAGACTTTAGTAACTGTAATCAATTTTCACAAAGTTAAAATGTAATTTATTAGATTACTGTGTTCCCCAAAAATTTAATTACACTCTCAGAAATAAAGGTACATGAGCTGTCACGGGTGGTACCTTTTCAAAAGGTACACATTTGCACTTAAAGTGTCCATATTGGTAGCTCACAAGTATATTTTAGTACCTAAAAATTTTAAGAGGAACACTTTTGTACTTTTTAGGTACTGATATGTACCCTAAAGGTATTGATATGGACCTTTTAGGTACAAAATTGTACCTTTTGAAAAGGTACCATCCCAGTGACAGCTCGCATACCTTTATTTCTGAGAGTGTAGAATACAGTAATACATTACTGTGGATTGCGTTACACCCAACTCTAATCCCGCAGGATGTAATAAAGACAGCAACTCCCATAAATCCACACTCAAGTCACATAAAAAATTACTTTGTTTATAGAGAAGATCTGCCTAGTGGCAAAAATGACATTATGCATCTTTAATTAGTTACATTATACCTACATCACTGACTGTTTAGCTCTGCTTACCAATTTACGTTAGTAAATACTAAAGCTATATAGCCTACTAAAAGCTTGATTTCCAGACTATTTATAAAGATTATGCATATTTCTTCTTATGCTACGCTTTGAAATACTAATATCATGATGAAATGGAGAGTGTAACCCTACCCAGTAAACCACACAATAAAATGTTAAAATGTTTTCTAGAAAAATCATGGGGCCTTTAAATGTTGTTGTGGACCATGAAACACACTGAGAGCTGATTGAAAGTAGACATTTCTCATGATGTCAGTGTGGTGTAATATTGTATCAGTTATTTAGCCCAGTTTTGAGTTTTTGGGTAAAAGTGAGAATTTGAAAGTTGAAGACTTGAAGAAGTCTGTATACCCACATCAGCTGCAAACGTGTGGAAGAACCTCAATGGACAGGAATATGTCATCTGATTATACAGCTCCTGCTCCCAAACCACTTTCGCTTCCTGAAAAGAGAAAAATGCAATAACAATAAACACAAAAGCGTACTGTATCAAAGCTTAAGTCTTTTGACTGAGACTTCATGAGTTAAATTGAGCAGCTGTGACTCAAATTCCAAAGCAGAAGTGTATCTTTATTTAAGTTCAGCTTGTTTGTTCACAGGTCATTTACGGTTGTGTTAACAGAAATCATTTTAAATCAGTTTACCATCTTATTGGACTATTATATAATCTCAGAACAGCATTAAGAGCATCTCTGTCTGGTCTGCATAAGTTCTGTAAACAACTTCTGATAACTAAAAGAATGTGTAGAATATTCCCTTGAGGTGACTTTCTAACCTTAATGTCAAAGAGCCGGATGTAATATGAACGTTTGGGATTGTCCTTTACGAAACACATGACTCCTGTATGCTGGAGACTCCACTGGGTTGGACTGTGAGGAAGGGCCATGTATAACTGCACAACCGCCGTGGCCATAGCCTACGCAAAAACACATTAAACTTACGTTAGTAAAAGATTAACCAAAGAAGCATCACAATGAAAGCTCAAGCACACAAATCAGCATCCTCTGCAGCAACAGGAAGTGGCCTCAAACTCATTTCCTGTCGTCTCTCTCCAGTTAAACCTGACAGTCACATTCAGTAATCGTCAATAAAAAACAAAAATATTTAATTGTGAAGTGTACATCAGCAAGATGATTAGTTTGGGGTGCTTTGAAATTTGCAATATCTAAAGTGGAACTAATTGCGACTTTAAGTCACTGTGTTTTTGTTTAGCTGCCAAAGCTAATTCTGACAGGTTTCCATATACACTAAAAAAGCTAGATAATTTTAACCAAACACTGTGAAAATGCTGGGTTCCACACAATTCCTTCATGTTGTCCCAACACAAATCAATTAAGTTCACTTTTAAGTTTTACAAATATAAGTGGATTGAACATAAAACAATTAAGTTGACGCAAAAAAAAACGTACAAAAAAGTAGTTAGTCCTTTTTTTGAATGAAGTTTGGGTCAAACTACTTTTTTTAATTATACATTTTTCCCAAGATTTTAGGTTAGTCAATATTTTACCCACATTTTGGTACAAAAAAATTAAAAGAAACATTTTTTAAAGTATAAACATTGTTTGTTTGCAGTTTCTTCGTGTTTTCCATTTTGCACAAGGAATAAAACAAACAACCTTGCAATGCTAAATGCCACTTTGACCTTTAACTGATTTTATTTCAGTTTCATCTGTGCACCAGATGATCTGTGTCAGATGTTTCTCATTCACATCAGACTGACTTATTCCTCCAAGAAAAATTGTTGTTTTTAATCTTCTGCTGAAGAGTTCTGTGATTTTCCTTTTAATCAAAGTGTGTTGACTCACCACGCATCTCCTTCCCAGCAGCTCTAGCAGACGTTCATTCTCCAGGCTGCTGAGGAGAGAACTCGACACGTTCTCTTGCCCTTTGCTTTTGCCTTTGCTCATCTCTGCTTGATGAAGTGGACACTAGGATCCTGGGACTCCACGCTAAGGGCCCCTGCTTGGCCCACAGTGTACCTGCCTGAAGTCTTTCTGGGACAGCAAACAGTTCGAGGGAACTTTTGCTTCCGTGTTTTGTAACAAGATGTAAAAGAGAACAGGAAGAACAAAACCACTGATCTCAGAATGCTGTGGACAGACACGTGTTTCTTCAGTTAGAGATAAAAGGTGGAGCTTTTTGTGTGTGTGTGTGTGTGTGTGTGTGTGTGTATGTATATATATATATATATATATATAGTTGAAGTCAGAATAAATATGCCCCCTGTTTATTTTTCCCCAATTTCTGTTATAATATTTTACTAGATATTTTTCAAGACACTTCTATACAGCTTAAAGTGACATTTAATGGCTTAACTAGGTTTATTAGGATAATTAGGCAGGTTAAGGTAATTATATAAAAAAGTTTTTTTCTGTAGACTATCAAAAATATATATAGCTTTAAGGCGGCTAATAATTTTACACTTAAAATGTTTTTTAATTTTTTTTTTACTTCTTTTATTCTAGCCGAAATAAAACAAATAATGCTTTCTCCAGAAGAAAAAAATATTATTAGACATACTGTGAACATTTCCTTGCTCTGTTAAACATCATTTGGGAAATATTTAAAAAAGAAAATGTGTATGTGTGTGTGTATGTTTATATGCATATTTGAGGTCTTCTAATTCAAAGTGACAATAAACATGCAGTACATATTTATATTAAATTATAATATATTATATTATATTATATTATATTATATTTAGTAAAAGACCAGGAATAATTTAGGAATAATTATACAATACCTAAATATATTGTATATTATTACTTTACTTTATTTTTTTATTTTACTTTTTTAAAGGTGCATATTAAAAATAAAAAGGTAGTTGCAAAGGAGATATTTGTATTTTTTTTATAAAAAGCTAAACACTAAACAAATAAATAAATCTAAAACATTTATACACAAACAAAAAACACAACAAAATTGTAAAACATCAACTAAAATAGAAAATGGAAAATCAAAAAGTCATTCAAACTAATTCATTTGTTAAATTTTCAATAGGTAATAAATAGTAAAATAATAATGATTTACTTATAAATTCTCAATATAAAGTAAAATAATATAATATATAGTTAACAAAATATAATTGTGAACACTAACAAAGATAAATGTACAAATACAAATAAAAAATAAATTAACAATAAAGGTTTTGTGAAAAAATGATTTCATGTGTAATAAAGTATTTAAATAAACAGACATTATAAATTCTGTTGTATTTACACCCACTCAATAAATAAATAAACACATATCGTACTTCATAATACTGACCACACAGCTATTTTATTGATAATGGCAAGTA
This sequence comes from Danio tinwini, assembly GCA_903798205.1. Lineage (NCBI taxonomy): Eukaryota > Metazoa > Chordata > Actinopteri > Cypriniformes > Danionidae > Danio > Danio tinwini. The sequence goes on along the minus strand of CAIGQZ010032240.1, from coordinate 7,258,949 downwards.
TGACAAAGTCAAAGTCAGTTCAAACAAGACAGTTCAACAACAAACAAAAGTAAAAGCAGTAGAAAAAGGCACTTGTTCAACTGCCAGCTCTCTTTGGTGTGGTTGTGTTTCACATTGGAACCGTCAATTTTTAACCTCATATAATTTTGGCACCAGTTTTCAGATTAACAAACAAACAGAGTCGTTGAAACGGTGTAATTACTTCTGTAACAAAACAAATAAGCATTGCAGGGGGACTGCCATCATTTAATGCTATTAGCAATGCTCTGGAGTTCATGCTGTGCCATCAAATCACTTTCAAAAACAGCATTGTCTCAGTCTATAGAGGAGCGGGAGGTAAAAATGCCATTGAATGACATGCAGTCATTGATCCTTTTGTTATTTAAAGTTAGAAAGGGTTTGGCCAATTGTTGGTGCTTTGGCATTAAAAGCTAGTGTTTAAAATATCTAAGAAATGGCTTTTTTGTGCTTTCTATTTAATAGTTTTATTATCAGCAGGACAATTTACTTGCTAAGTTTAGAAGAATTTGAGAATGTTAAATGTTTTGGCTTGATTCCGCATTAGAGTTGCAAAAACGTGAACTGTTCATTTTACATTTACAATTTTTCCAGGTTAATACAGGATTTTTAATCCAAAATGTTTGAGTCTTAGACTTGTTTTGCCAGCACTGCACATAATAATATTAATAATAATAATAATAATAATAAAGAAAAGTATTTTAGGAAAATAAATATATTTTGTATGGTCAGTGTTTCTTGCATTTTTTGGCTCTTTACATTTACTAATCTAGAGCTAATTTGCTAGTTTACTCATCCATGAATTTCAACGAATGTGTGTTCATTTCCATGGATGTTGTGCTAGACTGTGACTGATCAATAGAAATATGGCTTGAATCAGTAAATTCACATTTTAGATTCCATCTCAGTAATATAATAAGCACCTTAAATGTAGTTTTCCACCTGTTCCTCATCTGAAACCATAGATGGCATTTCACCTCACGGCACCACGAAATACTGCAACTGTACGTACCTCACATTTGTTGAACAAAATAAATGATATCCAGCAGAAAAGGAAAAAAACTGAAACGGTATAAAGCTGATTGTCTGTTTTCATTTGTAGTGCATTCTCTTTTATAAGACCCTTTAAATCTCAAGTGAATTTTCCCCCTAATTCAATTTCACACCTCGAATTTCAGCAGTTTGATTCTCAGATATAAAAGACACTGACAGATTCAGTACAAGACTGTATGAGATGAGGTTGAATTTTCTTGAATCACAAGCAACATTTTTGGATGAACCAGCTGAAGAAGGAAAATGTGTTTCAATTTCCCAGCTATTGCACTCTGAGAATATGGCTTATATTTGATGGGGACAACAGAAAACTGGTGACTGGTGACGAACCTGATTGTTTCCTAGCCTCCATTGGACAATAAAATGAACCTCTCCAGTCATCTACTTTGGCTTCTGCTGTATCTCTTGCATTATTTTAAAGCTATATAGCGGGCCTCCATCTCCAACACAAACATCATTTAATGTTATGAAGCCTATAGAAACGGCCTCAGAATGGCATGACATTTCTGTGTCCCCCAGAAATCCTCCACCATGAAACATCATAGGATTTATCCATTTTTATTTGAAAGATGGCAGGACATCAGTCCTTTCCTTACTCAGTGGGATCTGAGGCGAGTTGGGTCCAGCCTAAGAAATGTTTTGGTTTCTCTCACGTTCGGGAGAGTGAAGGGGTGATGGTGTTCCTCTAAGAAGGCTTTTTGGACCCTTACAATATCGTGGTTGAAGATCAGTGACCTCCTCCACTTCGATTCTCTCCGTAGACCCAGTCCAGTGTGATGAATGTCAAGCTCATGGTCATAAAGATGAAGCCCAGAGCAGTAAAGCAGGCCGCCTGAAACACAAGAACAAGATGACGAAATCTAGAAGGATTTAGCACTAAGTGACATCCACATTTAGCTGCAGTTTGTACAGGTGCAAAATTATTCAGCCCCCAGAGACTAAAATAACTGTATAAGTTTGGAGTGTGAGTAATTTATTCAATTCAATTCATATTTATTTGTATTTTTATATTTGTCAAAGCAGCTTCACATAGAAGATTTTAGTTAATTGAAAGTGTCAGTTTAGTTTAGTTCAGGTCAGTGTGGTTTAATATTCACCGCTGAGAGTCCAAACACTGAAGATCAATCCATCGATACGCAGCTCTACAAGTCTCGAAGCATAAAAACCTCGAGAGAAACCAGGCTCAGTTGGGCATGACCATTTTTCCTATGGCCAAACGTCTTGTGCAGAGCTGCAGTCTAGGCGCCAGATTTGGTACAGAAATGTTCATATTGAGGCGGCGCGGTGGTTTTTTACCAACTTTATGTCTTTAAAATAGTTGTGACGCGATGGCTTTGTGGGTAGTGCTGTCGCCTCACAGGAAGAAGGGTGCTGGCTTGAGCCCTGGATGGGTCAGTTGGCATTTCTGTGTGGAGTTTGCATGTTCTACCTGTGTTCGCGTGGGTTTCCTCCAAGTGCTCCGGTTTCCCCCACAGTCTAAAGACATGTGCTATAGGTGAATTGAATAAGCTAAACTGGTCGTAGTGTATGTGTGTGAATGAAAGTGTGTATGGGTGTTTACCAGTATTAGGTTATAATGTGATTGTTTTTAATCATGTATCGATTTAGAAAGCAGAGAAAGCTTGAGACTTACCAGAATTTTTGGTCTTGAGTTCATTGGTTCTTGCTCGGGGGAAACGATACGGATGTAAAAAAGACCTGGTAGGATGAAGATCAAGCTCGGAGCAGAAGTCGCACCTGTGAAAGAAACAAAAAAAGTAACTTTAACACAAAATTCAAACTCAACGTCACATTAGCAAAATTAGTAAAAAGGGTACTGTCTACTGTTAGTAATGTAGCAATGTTGTAAATGTAGCAATTCATGAAGCAATGTTTACACGCAAGTCACTTTCTAACCAATTACTTTTTCTTGGTCCACATGACCAGTCTAAACCTGTTGTAAAATCTGCATTGAAAATCTCTCGGCCATGTGCAAAATTCCAGATCAACTTTTAGCCGTGAAAACTTGCCAGCAGAAAGTGTGAGCACACCTTCACATATTATGTCATCTTTTATTGGTATAACATTGACAGAACCCCCATTATTCAGAATGTAGATGTATAGTTGTATAATTGTATAATTGTATAAAGGCATTGTTAAAATATTTGCTTAATGAATTGAGATTGTTGTTTTTCCTAGAATACATTTGACCATTAGGCCACCAATGACTTTTTATCTACAGTTTTTGTTATTTACTTACCAATGATGCCGAAAATATCTCGAATGTTGGGCACAAAAATGACAAGCAGATTGACAACAAAAAGGAGACACAAGGCAATAGAGATGTGACGTGCCCAATGGAAAGGCTTTTCAGGGAACAGAAGCTGAAGAAGGGCTCTGCGAATCTGACAAAAAAAATATAAAGAAATCAAAATCATTTATTTTGTTCAGCAGTTGAGTGTTGGTATTTTATATAGTCCCATATATTAGTTATTTGTTGTTAATTTCTTCTATTTAATCATACAGGTCCACAGCACTTGCAAACACTTTTACTATATCTTGCAACAACAATGCTTACTGTTATACTTAACACAAAAGAAAAAAAAAATCAAATTATTTTTATGCATCCAGTGTACACACCCTGTTTTTAATGCATTGTGTTTGTTAATTTCATGTGTACCATTTCAAAAATAAAATTGTTAATAAATAGCGCAGAGTAAAAATCAAGTCATGTTTAATGGGTCAGACTCCATTAGAAGACATAGCTTATTAGTTTGTCCAACATTTTAAGTTACTAAGTATAATAACATAACATATCTTATCTAACATAATATCTGACTATTTTATTTCATTACTTTTTAAAAGTGTGCAATTATGGGCCGATCACACCGAACGCATTTTCTTTTGCGTTAAAATTTTCTTTTGCATCTTTAAAATTATTTACTAATAGCTGCAAGTGTTTTGCTGCTGCTTATGCGCCCTGTGTGCCTCGTGTTTTAACTGCCTGCTGTGCCTCACGTTTTTGCCATCGCGCTCACAGTTGAACATTTTTTTAAATTGAATAACGTCAAGAAATACAATGCAAGTCATGTACAACAAATGTAAAGAAAATAGCACAGGCTAGGGGAGATATAGACAATATCATAGGAATACATTAAATGATATACAGGCTTGCATATAGCTTTTTGCATTTGCATATAGCTTTTTGATTTTTGGAGGGTAATATGGACTTAATAAAATGCTTCACTTCATTTTTTAATGCAGGAAAACTTGGATTTTTTTACCTGAAGAATTACATTTATGAATATGAAATTTGGCCATTAAAATAAATTAATTTATAAAAAATGGATGGGTCTTTTTGTCTCTAGAGTTTTCAAAATATTCTAAAAAAAGCACCTTTCCAATGCAGTTTAAAAAAAGGTCAACTCTGAGCGGATAAAGCTTATGTCAGTTGCATTTTTTTCATTCTCCAATTAAATGAAAGCAGAGGCTGAGCTGTGATGACAACACCGATATTACACGATTGGCCTACACATGAGTTCACCTCACGACAACAACCAAGTGTGTTTAGGGTTTATTATTGGACAAATTCCATCTCAAAAATTTCAAAACAATTAACTTTTTATGCCATCTCTATCTTGTATTTATCTTGTATATATGCTTATTAAAAGAATAAAAATATTTTACTGCAGTATCATCGTTTGTTAAATAATTTGTTCATAAAGGCTACATTGTAGCTCACTTATTTTGAGAATGTCCTTTTGTTCGATCTTTTTGGATTAAAATGCTTTTTTAAATGCTTTTTTATTTAAAATAATCTTAATCATTGTTTAAGACTTAATCAAAACATCTTGTTTTGCGTTTTACACTAATATATTGGTATATATAGGAAAGTTTTATATTTATAAAAATAAATGCATATTCAAAAAAAAAGTATTAGCCTAAAGAGTGATGTTTAAACTTCTAGAATTTGTGCTTACTGCTTTGTATTTAATAGGCCTATTCGTTGACTTTTTATGTTTTTATTACCCTCTCGTTTGCCCTTATTTCTCTCATGCATTTGTTATATAGGCTACTTAAATTTAATTCATAAATCCCTTACTGTTTAAAAATTAACTATAGTTTCTAGAAACTGTATTCGGTTTTATTTGTACTGTAAATCTTTTGTTGTTAAAACGCCATGTGATCGGTCATCATAGCTGCCACAACTTTGAGCACCGACGTGTCTGACTTGACAGCTTCGTTTTCAACTCCGCGCCCGCCTGAGCTCGCCTAATCTCGTTGATCAAAGGCTGCAGCCGTGGTTCAAATCGAATGCACCTTTTGTGTTTTCAAGATGACTACAGAGACTTTTAAAGATGGAGGGTAAACTTGTGGTCGCTGCTTTAAGTTATCCAAAGCTGTATGACTTTACAAATCTTAAATATCACAATATTATTAAACATTACATTTATAGCAATATTAACAGCAACACTCTCACACAATATGCAGCTGATTCAGTTGTTGCCTAGTGACAAAAATCTTGTCAACAATAAAAGCAGTGTGGTGCTTCTGTTGTTTTCGGTCGTAAAAAGCACGTTCGGTGTGATCGGCCCCTATAATCTCCAGTGAGATATGTTTTAAAAGTCATTTTCCAAACCCTGTTTATCAGCTGGCGTTGAATTACCGCCTTGTTCACTTTGTGTATATTAATGGGATAGTTCACCCAAAAACATAAATTCTGATTTACTCATTCTCCACTTGTTCAAAAACTATGTTGAACACAAAAGAAAGCTTTTGAAAATTGCTGCTATAGTTGGATTAGTGAATTTTTTCCTACTATGGAAGTTGATGGGTGTCGGCAACCAGCATTCTTCAAATTATCTTCTTTGATGAAAGAAACATAAGGGAGAATAAACGAGGAGGTAATTTTCATTGTTGGGTGAACTATCCTCCTTAAGTACAGTATTCCTTTCATTTTTGACAGTATATCACAGCGTAATTTAGTATTTTCAGAAACATATTGCAGGTAAGCACAAATCAATTCAATGAGCTCCAATATAGAGTTTCATTACCGGGAAAAGCACAACAGGAACAGTCAGGGTCACGGCCACCAGAACAGCCACGCGCACACACAGGATCAGCGTATCTAGAGGATCCACCTTACTGTAGGTGTGGAGAAGTTCTGCTTCTGTGTTTACTGAGAGAGATTAACATTCAGATTAGTCACTATTTCCATACTATTTTTAAAGCAAAGACACTAGAGAACAGATACAAGTTCTGTTATATGAGCTAAACCACAAAGCAAAAAGGCAGTCTTTGTGGTGGGATAGTATTGTATCAAAAATTTGGGAAAATTTATGTTCATGCTGCATTAGAAATACGCTATTTAAAAGCAAATAAAACTGGCTTACAATAAAAGGTGAGGTAGCCAAAGATGGCAGTGAGCAGATACATGACAAACATCCCAAGGATGGAGACGTTGGCGATGGCCTGCATGCGTCTCTTTGTGGGACTAGAAGTGGCAAAACAACAATCATAAAAGAGGTTTATTTAAGGCTCAGGTTTCCCTTTTGACAAAATAGAGTTCCGAATAAACTGCTTGTGTATTCAAATAACCAAATAATAAATATCATACAGTTTTCATATCACATATTAGCCTACCATTTAAATGTTTGGGGTCAGTAAGTTTTCTTTTTCTGCATAAAAAAGTTTTTTTCCCCAACCTAAGATGTTACCCCAATTTAATTTTTTAAAGTTTATTATCGTTCAGTCATTTATTTTTCTTTAGCTTAGTCCCTTTATTCATCAGGGGTTGCCACAGCGGAATGAACTGCCAACTTATCCAGCATAAGTTTTACACAGCAGATGCCCTTCAGCTGCAACCCAATACTGGGAAACATCTATACACTCTCATTCACATACATACAGACTATTTAGTTTATTCAGTTCACCTATAGCACATGTCTTTGGACTGTGGGGAAAACTGGAGCACTCGGTGGAAACCCATGCCAACATGGGGAGAACATGCAAACTCCACACAGAAATGCCAACAAAAGTTTATTAACTGAATTTAATTGTTAAATTGTATTGCCCCAAATTATTTCCCCAACTTAAAATATTTAAGTTATCTGAACTTAATTTTAACAGATCTTTTCAAGTTAATAGAACTTTTCAAGTTAATAGTTCCAACTCAATTTTAAAAATTATTAAAATTTGTCCTAGTTAAATATTGTTTCAAGCTATAACTAATAAATAAAAATGAGATCTTAATGTAATGTGTTATCTTTTTTCCTTTATAAGCCTTTTGCAATTGTGTCTGAAACATTTATTGGTTACATTGTATTGTAAGGTGTCTTTGTTACAGTGTAACTCTTAATTTATCTACTAAGTAATTTTCAATTATTATATGTAGTTACTATGTAAAAAGTAATTAGTTTCTTAACTTCAAAAGTATTTAATTCTTTTGTAAATTGGATCTATTAAGTTGACTTATTTTTTTATAGCTATGCACATCAAATTAATTAATAATTGAATTAATAATAATAAGGCAACAGGTTTGATGGTGGCGCATCAAACCTGAGTGGCGCAGTGGGTAGCACAATCACCTCACAGCAAGAAGGTCGCTGGTTCGAGCCTCAGCTGGATCAGTTGGCATTTCTGTGTAGAGTTTGCATGTTCTCCCTGTGTTTGCGTAAGTTTCCTCCGTCCAAAGACAGGCACTATGAGTGAATTTGGCAGGCTAAAGTGTATGTGTGTGAAAGAGTGTATGCATGTTTCCCAGTATTGGGTTGCAACTTGAAGGGCATCCGCTGCGTAAAACATATGCTGGATAAGTTGGGGGTTCATTCCGCAAAGGTGACCCCTGATTAATAAAGGGACTAAGCCGAAAAGAAAATGAATGAATGAATAAACAGGTTTGTTCACTTTTTTTAAGTAAAGTCAGCTAATTGCTTTAAAAGCTGACTGTTTTAAAGTAAAGACAATTAACTGCTATTTACAGTGTGTGTTTAAAACTCTCAGGATCACCAAGGCTGCATTTATTTATTCAAAAACATTAAAAAAAAGATTTTAAGCTTTAAAGAGCCGCTATTATGGGTTTTTGAAAATGACCTTTCATGCAGTATGTAACACAGCACTAAGTGAATAAAAACATTCAGCTGAGGTTTAAATCTGTAAGTGCTGTAAGACTCTGAGTCGTTCGTCATTCATCCGGATCTTTTGCCTGTTCGTATCGACATGAAACAATACCAAACATGAGGTGCCGGATCCGGTAAAACGTGAACGCGCCTTTCTATTTAAATGCTAGCAGAGTGCAGGTGTGTGTGGGACTGATCATGACTGAAGATGAGTGAACATTAATGAGTGAACGTTCTGGTGATTAATGCAATAATCTGCAACGAGGGAATCGTCGAGCGTTTGTTAAAGGAAGGGTCAAAAAAGAATATTGATGTATGGGACTTTATCAGAGCTTGACAAGAACTTTATCAGCTCATGGATCAGTTTCTTTTTCCATTTCACAAGTGTAGGTAAATGCAATTAAAACGGTTGCCTCCTTGTTTTCTCTAGCATGCAAAATAGGTATTTAATTGTGTTTTGTTACTTTACGCGGCTTGTAAAGTAATTGAGTTAACTCAATTCTCAAATCACGTCTAAAGCTACGTTAAAAATGCGACACTTTGATTTGTTTACCAATTTAAATGAGTTTGTGAGCTCGCAATCTTCTGACGTTTGTTGTTGCTGTGGCCACCATCAGCTGGATTAATACTGAATTTGTGTCATTGTTTTTATTTATGATTAAGAATAGAGGAATAAGCTTGTGTTTAACTGCATTGCTTTAATGCACTCCTGCATTGGGCTCACACATACTCTATGAACTCTGGCTACTTCAACAATGTTGATAAACTCTCTGTCTCGTGTTGAACGCAGTCAACCAATCACAACAGACTGGGTCATCGAGCCAATCAGCACAGATTAGCATAGCTCTAAAGAGGGGTTTGGGAACAAATGAATCACTGAACAAATCATATGGGACTGGTTGGGATAATTAGATAAAAATAAATGCATAGTATGATGAGAATGAAAAATTATTTGACCCTGCGTACACATCAGCATGTTGTAGGAGACACCCAAAACCAAAATATGGCCTTTTATAATGCATAATAGGGGCTCTTTAATAATTCTTGGACTAGTGCTATATTTCTATGCTGTAAAGCACTTTACTGCAAGCTGTATTTATCTGCAAATATTTTACATTTCTTTAACTCTAAATTGTAAGATCTTTTGTAAACTGCTTAATTTTTTATGGAAAGCATAATGTTTTTTTCTTCAAAAATCTTTGATGAACAGACGGTTCAAAAGAAAACCTTCTGACCCCAAGTTTATTTTTGTAATTCTACTGCATGTCAAAAGGCATAAAGAACATAATTAGGAGGACATATTTTTACAGAGAGCAAAAGTGTTTTGTCAGCATACTTGCGCAGCTCGGTGTAGATCGGCAGAACCTCAGGGTGGCAAACAAAAGCAAAGGCCAGAATGGGAACGGTGTAGGCAGTCTGAAAAACAACCAGAATGACTGAACCGACACAAGGCCACGCCTGATCTCATGCAATTTCACAGTTATGTCACCCTACTGACACTACTAGTTGCTTGGTAACGATTTCCATCTACGGCCTGAGCATTTCCTGTCTGTCGAAAGCTACAATGACAATTGCTTGGGGTGCAGGTCATAAAGGGCTATAAATGAGCTTCCTGAATAGATTTTTGTGTAATGACAGTTCCTGACCTGCTGGTTGATGGTGAAGAATTTGGCTTCACATTCACCCTCAGTGATGGATACGTTTGAAATAACTGTGTGGTTGGAGAAATCTTCAAAAGGACAGGGGATGTTGAACTTCTTATAGATGACCTAGAAAACACAAATGTAGCTTAAGAAGAGTTGAAAAGAAAGTATGACTGTAAATGAAACAGGTCAAAGGGTATATGAGAGAAAAATCCATGTTTTAAACAACAAGACCACACACAGCATTAAGCATTTAATAACACTTACTGAGATCAAGAAGAAAACCATACATGTCAGAGAGAAGCCACTGGTGTAGCCCAGGTACCCTGCAACAGACATTTGATATAATGAACATTATATCATGTTTAATACAGAGATAGGATGTATTTGTCTAAATATTCCAGAACTCATCTTGATAGTGTGATTAAATTGTGCAATAAAGATAATGATCTGCTCTTTAAGTTGTCCAATGTCCAAGCAATTTTGGTCCCTCCTAGGTGCTCATATATTTGATTCTGCCAACGCTGTAATTTGCTTTAGTCTAAAAGACATTATTTTTTATTATAATAACCCAAAAGCAAAACCCCTGGAACACATTAGAATTTTTTTATCTTATATGGCAAATTTTTCATTCATAAACAAAAATATAATAATTACCCATCCTTTGCTCATTTTAACTCCCTAAAATCACTTCATCTTATTAAGAGTAATAAAAAAAATAAGATTCCTGAAATATTATACAAATGTATTTAAAGAAGATTCTTGATTTTAGCTGCTTTTCTTTATTCGTTTAAGTGTCATTGTAATTTCATTCATTTGTTTGGTTTTGTTTGTTTAATTTAGTAATTTTGGTATTATTATTGTATTACTATTACTATTATAATTATTATTAATTTTTTTTCCCCCTTACAGTCTAATGGTATGTTATGTGTATTTGTATGTGATTATATTTTTTCTTATGACTATGTATATTATTGATCTTTTTCAAGATCTGTCTGTGATCCTTTGGACTTTGTTCTGATGTTCTTGTATTGTCAGTTCAAGCAATAAAAAAATCTGCTCTTTAAGGCAACAATGTGGCAAACTTATAGTGAAACGTTTCATTTGAAAAATCATTTGCCACATTTACAAGAAATCTGTAGACTTTTTTCAACAGACCCTTTTTACATTTCTGGGTTTCTCAGCAGCGGAAGTCGCCATATTTGGGTAAACTTAGACAGCGGTAAATGGGAGATTAGCACAATTTATTTATTCTTTGACATTTCAGTGTGCTCAAATAATAAAAGAAAAACTCCATGATAATTTTCACAACTTTAAAAAAAGGAAAAGACTGATAAATTACAGCCCCAGATGTGAAAACTATGCTGTAATACTACAATACTATGCTGTAATACTACTAGGCTGCATTAGAAGCACCTTGCATACACTTTTTCTTTGTTTGTTTTTTGTCTCTTTTAGGAGTGTATTCTTAAAATATGTCAAGCATGGATATGTATGTCTAGTGACCAGCTGCATAAATCTTGACTTTATTAATGTGTACTTTTTAAGCAATCATGTTTTGCTCAAGTTAAGTTCATGAGTTAAATTCATGAGTAAAGTTAAAGAAATTTAAATACATTCCATTCATTACAAAGGGGATAATTCTGGCAATTCACAGATTAAATGTTCGTTTAATTTAAAAAGATGACATGCTGAAATGCTTATTCACATCAATACTGATAAAATATGTGCTTCCCAAAATATAAAAAATATGGAGTTATGTTTTATAAAATAAGACTTTTTTACACATCTAAACACACCCCTAAAGCAAAATTAAAAATATACAGATTTTGAATATATTATGAGTGTTAATTGTGTGTGAGCAAAGCAAAGCAAAGCAAAGCAAACTTGTCTTTTACAAGTGAAAGGAAATCATTATGAACAATGTCAATTAGATAAACAATCAGAAAATATGAAAAGAAATAAGACAATTTTTGTGCATTTGTGAAATGTGCTTCACACAGGTGAATGGGCAAAAAAAAAAAAATACAACACCCTCTCCCTCCTAACTAGCACTTAATTACTCAGAGCACAAACAGTTATTATGTATATGTATTAGCACTTCTTGTGTGTATTGCCTCTTCTTGTTGAATCACTGAATGCCTCCCAAATTCTAAGTCTCTTTGGACAAAAGCATCTGCTAAATGACTAAATGTAAATGTCTAAATGAGTCGAGTGTGACTTCACAACAAACGCAGAACAGAACTTACCAAGCTGTCTCATCAGAGCAAGTGGCAAAATGATGGAAATGGACACAATGATGATCAGATAGTTGCCATTCAGAAACCACTCACTAAAAGCCGAGAGAGAGAAAGAGAGAGAGAGAGAAAGAGAGAGAGAGAGAGAAAGAGTAGGGTGAAGAAGCAGCCAACTCACATTCCTCTAGGAACATAACAAATGTTTTTGAACAACAGTTGGAGGATCTGAACTGCTCTGAGGTTGGACTTCTCCAGCTGCTACCTTGCATGACCTAAACATTTTATCCAACTCTTGGCTAGATTCAAATGGACTCATTAGGAATACACGGGGAAAAGCAGATGATTGTTTTTCTCACCCACTGCTGTTGTGAAGGCCAAGGAAAGCCTGTATAACCAGAGGTAATTCATACTTCACAATGAAGAGGTAGCTAGACATAGCTGAAAAACATCAAAAAACAACAAAAGAGAGATTATTATATTCAATAACTATACTGACATACAGTTTATAACGGCTCATTCACTTATGTAATGTCCTGCAGCTTATACTATATCACAAGTTAGACTGCAATATACAATGTGTCATGAATAAATAAACAAGAATCTATACACCCTTAAGGTTACTCTTGTCAGTCTGGTTTTAAATTTAGAGCTGAACGGAGTACAATTATAATACAAATCCTATGGCAGGACAATAAAACTTTCATTACACGGTCTGCAAGAGAACGTTATGTAACATAGTGCTGCTAAAATACTGTACACACAAATAGCATTGCTCATGAGGCTCAGCAGACTGTTACTAAATCACATCACTGTTTCATAAAGGAACACTCTACTTTAGAGAAAAAATACTTATTTTACAAGTCTCCTGAAGTTAAATCGTTAAATTTTGTCATTTTTTTAAACCATTCAGCCGATTACCAGGTTTGTTAGCCAGGTTAGCATAAATCACTAAATCGGATTAGACCATTAGCATCTCGCTCAAACAGTTTTGATAATTTTTCTGTTTAAAGCTTTACTTTTATGTAGTTGCATTGTATATAACACTGACAGAAAATTAAAAGTTGCTATTTTCTAGGTTGATATGGTGTAATAATCAAGGAACTTTACTGCAGTACCATTGCTGCAGCAGGCACAATTACATTACTCAGTAAAGTTACCGTTACTGAGCTGGGGACTATTTTCAAATGCTGCAAATAAACATTGCACCTACAATTCCACTAACATGAATTGTAGGCAGATGTTACTTCAATCTAAGGGCGAATATTAGATTATAATCGGTATAGTTTGACCCTTTACTGTGTTCGAGGAAAAAGAAGGACAGGGTTTCTGCTGGTTTCACAAAGTCAAATTAAATATATCAGACTTATATTTAGGGCTAAACGCTAAAGATTATTTATTGGCCGATAAGGAATTTTTTTTACTTGCCCTATCAAAAAAATAATTCTTAGCCACATATTTTAAACGTGTCAAAACAAGCAGACCCTAGTTATATACTTATTTTTTAACATAACTAATAAACAATTAACAACATAAAAAAAAACCTCTTTAAAAACTAAATATATGCACAACAGACTTTAAAAGTATTATTTAGATGTATTTGTTGGTGATTGGATGTGTGTTGGATCGGTTGGGTTGTTTTACATAAACTTTAAATGACAATTAGGACCCGTTTAAAATTATTTTAGACCTACAAGACAATATTACAGTCAATTTAAGACTTTTTAAGGCCTAACATTTAGTTTTTGTAATTTATACCTGTTTAAGACATTTTAGGACCCTGTGGATACCCAGGAAGGGAGAGAAAAGCTACTGAGAGAATAGAAAAAGAAGTTTGGTGAATGAGATTAGAACTTACCACCTATGTTGTGCATCGTTATGACAACAGCTGCCAGTATTTTCCCTGGGTGTCCAAACGCTCGTTTACCCAGTTGTTCATAAGCGCGAATACCTGGAAATACAAAATTACATAGATTAACGATTCGGCCGATGAACATGAATCTTCACATGCAGTGAGCTCAAGGATATATTCATCAGTGTTGTTAAATCAAAAGTCTAGAAAAACAAAACAAAAGAAAATGTAAATATTTACTTAGATTTTATTTTTAAATAGCACAAGTAACATTTTACTTAGATTGCCATGTAAATTATTAGGTTTCAAATGAAAAATACTGTATTCAGTTTAAAAATACAAAAGAAAAACAATTAAAGGGATTGCTTTTCCAAAAATTATATTTTCCCACAAATTTACTCTCAAACAAGTTAATTATTTATTATCTTAAGTTATTATTTAGTTATTAAGGTCAATCCACAGCCTTTGCAAATGATCCTGAGCAGATTAAGCTATTTTGTTTTAACTGGCTGTTGTTTAGTCTCCGTTTCAGCTAAACATCTTCCGTGCATTAGGAAACTAGGAAATTAAACATCATCTACATCTGAAGGAACAGCACATTTTCCTTTTTGAGTGATTTATCTCATTTAAGTACTGTTAGCATCATCATGGCTGCATCCAGATCCTATTGAAATCAAGTGGAAATGTTCAAAACTTCTCCATACCCACAACCCCTGCACTCCTCAGCAGAAGATGCACAGAGTATGATGACAAAACAGCAATGCAGGTCAACAAGACCCTATTAAAACAAGCAGAAGAGATGAACAATAAACAAGAAATTGGACAAGATCCTTTCTGTCATATAAGACACAGAGTAATAGCCTCATTTATATGCTCTAGATAGATACAGGTTGACAATTAGGTGATTAAAGAATCAAATCATTATAAGTTTATATATATAATATCATTAAAAATCTCAGTCTCAATCAAAAATTATGTAATAAAACATTTTACAGAAAAAAGTATATATATATATATATATATATATATATATATATACACTGTAGACATTCAGGGTTTAAACATTGTGCCTAATTGTGAAATGTGTGGGATACTCACAGAAAGAGAACAATCCCAGTGTTGGACATGGCATAGGACAGTCCCAGAATCCCACTTCCCATGATGGCATTGCTAAGGTTGAAGACAGACATTCCAAATGACGTCTTTCCTTCAAACTAACAGACAAAACGGACAAAGAAAGAATGAGAAGATATGGAAAAATAAGCTTTTATTGATATATTAATACGAGCCTCAAATTATTATGAGCTGTATCTTAATTTCTGCTCTTACGTCTGTAAACTGAGGGGTTTTTCCTCCATCACTCTTGTGTGGCAAAAACTCCTCTCGTTCAGTTGGCTCTCTAAAATAAACAAATGTCATTATTTAAATGCATCAATCAACAGGTCATCAATTAATATACTACAAGTTTTGGTAACGCTTTAATTTACAACCCGCAAAGTACCGCATAAGTACAGTGAAATAACGGTGTACTTTTTTGTAAGTATAGTATAAAAAAGACGCAGAAGAAAAAAAATGCATGTGTATGTATAAGGGAATGAACTGTTATGCTTGGATAATAAGGGAGTAATAACCAGATTTTCAACACTTAAAATACTATGTAAGTATATTGAATTTATTTTGTTGTTTAAGTATAGAGTCGAGATAATGTTTGAGTAAGATGAAGTGTTTTGAAATCTCTATTGAGTAAAATAAAGGTTACAAAGTAGAGAAATATATTGTGTGTTTGTATATTTATTTCACTACTTTCAAGAGTTAACCTGTAACTACACGAAACAAGGTGCAAACAAATGCTGTATTTACCCTATAACTACAGGGAACAAGGAGGGAACAATGCATCAATTTAATTTACAACCCACAAATCCTGTATTTAACCTCTAACTACACGGAACAAGGAGGGAAGAAGCTGGAATGCAACACACACGTGTATATTTGAACAGTAAGAACAGAGAAAACTAAAGCAGCAGTTTTAATTGAATTAAGTTGTTTTAAAATCTATGAGGAAGCTTTCATAAGGTAGGTAGTGTATCATTCCTTTTCCCCCTAAACTGCATACACCTGGTTATACTGAATTGCAGATTTCAAAATACGTACAATAAGGCATTATAATTTCACAGGTTGTAAAACTTTTATTCACCAAACACCCCTTATTATAAAACTCGAGCAATGAATAAGGGTGCTAATGTACCTACGCAGGTGTTTGCAGGTTGCATAAGGGTGTCACCCTGCTTGCACAATTCTTTATATGTATGCAATACTTACAGAAAAGTACACAGTAAATTCAATATACTTGGTTCTTTTTGTGTTCAATATCTTGCTGTTACCCCTTTATTACCCAAACATTACAATTTGTTCCTTTGCACTTAATAGAAAAGTACACCGTAAATGCAATATACTTACGCTGTACTTTGCATGCTGCATATCTGGTTGTTATCCCCTTATTACCCAAACATTACAGTTTGTTCCCTTATACTTGCACACAATTTATTTATACTTATACTATACTTACAAAAAAGTACATCATTATTTCACTGTACTTACGTGGTACATTACTGATTGTAAACTAAAACTTTACCCAAGTTTTATGTGTAAAGGTAGCTTAGGCTGAGCTTTCATTAATGGTTATACATATGCACCTTCATTTACTCACAACTAAAAACTCATCTCTTTTGAGAACACCGCAACCCTGGTGAATAAAACCAAAACCACCTGTAGAAGCACTTTTCTCTCTCTCACACACAAAAAAACTCCTACTCTAGTACTAAATTCTCTGAGCACAAACAAGTTACTTTATATAGTTAGCACTTCTTGTGTGTATTGTCTCTTCTTGTTGAATCCCTAAATACCTTTTCAATTGTAAGTCGCTATGGACAAAAGCGTCTGCTAAATGACTAAATGTAAATGTCATGAACCTAAAATATACTTTGGTTTTCATGCATATATTATTATATACAAAGCAATAAAATAAACGTTCAACCATGTCAACACGCCAAAAAGCTTAATTGTTCACTATGCATGTTGGCACAATCAAATAATTTCAATCCATTTTGTTCAAAGGCTTTTGGGCCTATAATCATCTTCTTTACGCTAGAGCCTACATGAAGTGCATTGTTTATTTTCTATTAACTGTACAATGCTCAGACAATGTTCACAAATGCTCTTTAAACTGTTTTTGTAATAGTTTTTCGTCAATTGTAAGTCGCTTTAGGCAAAAGCGTCTGCTAAATGACTCAATTAAAATGTTTTATTCAGATTATCAAGTTGTAATTAATAAAAAGGAGATTGTAATTTACAGTTAAGTAAATAAATGAGACGTAACAAGATCGGTGACCAACAACTGAAGACTGTGAGAGCTTGTATAAGAAGATTAGAATTTTTCCATTAATCTAAATGAGTAAAAGATATTTTCATTGCTCACAACATGGAGAGAAAAGTGGCAGACATTGGACGAAGGATAAAAAGTATAGCAAGCAATTAGGCAAGCACCTGTTATTAGATACTAGTATTTATTCATTAAATATTGTGTTTATTATTAAGTACTAGTATTTATGCTTATTACTGGTATCTATTAAATAGATAGTTACTTATTTAAAAGTGACTAGTAACATTTAAAAGAAGAGAAAAATATTAATGACTTTATCATGTTGACTGATTTTTTTTATATACAAAATAGTTCCTATTAATGCTACTAATACTAATTAACCTACTACTACTTAAAGAGAATGTTCACACAGAAAATGAAAATGTACTCACTATTTACTCTCCCTTAAGTGGTTCCAAATCTTTTTGAGTTTCTTTATTCTGCTGAACACA
>CAIGQZ010032240.1:7213584-7240782 GCA_903798205.1 Danio tinwini | reverse complement strand
TATAAACATCATTCATTTTGATACAACATGTTGAAGTAATATGTCCAGGTAAACCTTTTTCAATGTTAAAAGCAGCTTGCCATACTAGCGCAAATACAGTTGAAGTCAGAATTATTAGCCCCCCCTTAGATTTATTAGATTTTTTAAAATATTTCCAAAATGATGTTTAACAGAGCAAGGAAATATTCACAGTATATCTGATAATATAGTTTTTTTCTGGAAAAAGTCTTATTTGTTTTATTTTGGCTAGAATAAAAACTGTTTCTATTTTTTAAAAGCCATTTTAAGGTCAAAATTATTAGCCCCTTTAAGCTATATATTTTTTCAATAGTCTACAAAACAAACCAACATTATGCAAAATTTGCCTAATTATCCTAACCTGCCTAGTTAACCTAATTAACCTAGTTTAGCCCTTAAATGTCACTTTAAGCTGTATAGAAGTGTCTTGAAAAAATCTAGTAAAATATTATTTACTGTCATCATGGCAAAGATAAAAAAAAATCAGTTATTAGATATGAGTTATTAAAACTATTATGTTTAGAAATGTGTTGAAAAAAATCAGCTTTCCATTAAATAGACATTGGGGGAAAAAATAAACAGTGGGGCTAATAATTCCCACCACGTCTGATATTAATTGAAAAACCAAAATCCAATAATTAACTATTTTAGGACAACTCCAAAACATGTGACCGAGCAATGCCAGAGTTTGACTGCATCTATCACACAGTTGGTCTACGGAAGAGAATGCTTTAGAGAGCTTTAATTTAGACAAGTGGAGTCAGTGCTGGATCTTAAACTGTATTAAACCATGCCTGATAAAACAAAATCATCTTTGTTATCATTTTGCATTTCAGTGTGTCCTTTAAAACGATAGAAACTGCTGTGGGTGATATTTAGACAACCCAAGCCCAGTAAAATGTATTAAGGATAAATTTGTTTCTAATAAAATTGTTTAAATGTTACAGAGCTGATTTGTTCTACCTCAAAGGAATGCATTAATGTGATTATTAATCTGAGGTTAGGTTTCAGTAATGAAGTGAAGGCTGTGCTGCTAAATTTCCCAGTGCCTGGAAAAAAACATGATAGAGCAATGATGCAATGCTCACATATTCTTTTTAGGTTCATTGTAGGTTCAGCCAAATGTTCCCTTAAAAATAAAAAGTAATTTTGTTTATGACTGTGTTTTTGTTCTAGAAATGCAGACGGTGAAGTAACTGACTAGAGTATTGTGAGGCAGCAGAAAAAAAACACGCACTGACAGATTTAGCAGTACAATTCTGTTTTTTAAAACAAAATGTCCACTAGTGAATGATACATACCCTTCCTCAAGTTGTTGAAATTCTTGGTGATGACCGTTCGTTAGTTTCTGAAGTTCCATGATGCACTTTTCTTTCTTTTTCTCTTTTAGGCAGTAAACAGTGTGAAGCCAAAAAATGAAGGGAGATGAAGTAGATCTGCAAGATAAAAACAAAACACAATTAATAAACAATAAAATACTGAAAAAAGTTGTTGTTTGCAGCTTTTAAAGCTAAATACTGAGTAATTTTTTTTGGGTGGGCGCTTATACTCGTTATGACATTTTGAATTATCAGCATTATGAAAGCACCGTAATTGCTTTTTACAGTTACTTCAGGCAGTCTTGGTTACCCAAGTCTCTTTTACTGTCTTCATATCTCTCTATAGACGTTTTTTCTACATTTTCTACCGATGAGAAACCGTGAGAACAGTCGAGCTGTAACTGAATGTCCAGGAAACCTGACGTCCACGTGTCCATTTCCCACTACATCTGTTTTGACTGGCTCTTCAGGGGCTCGTATTTCAAGTAGGAAAACAGCACAAGAGAGCACAAGAATCCCAAGAAATTTGTAAATCTGGGTTTATTTTGGACTCTTGCCTTTTTAACTGTGATCAACACTTGTAAAGAAACAGACTATATAACTAAATTGGCATAAGGGTCAAACACCGCACTTATATGCAAACTATTGGGTTGGTACACCATACTGTTCACAATTTAAATACATTTTATTTTTCATGTTTCTTTTAGTGCAGCTTTAAATTTATTGTTTCCTTTCATGCTCCTTTGTCAGCTGCAAACAGTAAAATAAAGGATTCAAATTCAATTCATTGAAACAAAATCATTTTTGTAACTCTTTTGCTTTTCAATGTGTTTTTAAAATGATACAAACTAATGTGGATGATATTTAGACAACTCAAACCCGGTAAAACATTTTAAGGATGAAATTACTTATAATATTATTGTTTAAAGGTTACAGAGCTGATTTATTCTACCTGAAAGAAATGCATTAATGTGATTATTAATCTGAGGTTATTTTTGTAATGAAGTGAAGGCTGTGCTGCTAAATTTCTCAGTGCCTGGAAAAGAAAAAAAAACATTAAGAAAAAGTTCTGAATTTCTAGAACTTTTTAGTCACTTTACAACTTTATCATGACTTTTGTGTATGCTGACAGTCACTGAAACACTGGAAGATTTAGTATATACTTGTTGTTTTAGTGTTGCTACAACACACATTGCTAAACATTGTCTTTACTGACAGACAAGCATGGCTGAAACCTCCTCTGGAGAGACTCTAATTTTGGCATCAAGACATGGCAGCTTTTACAGTATGGGATCAGTGTTACTTTGATATCAAGAGAAATTATTGCAGTTTTTAATAACAGTTTGAATTACTTGCACGTGTAAGTATGTATACAGTAAAAATATAGCAAATATATGACTGCATATTTTTAAAAGAAACTGTCAAAATCTCATTTCGATTGCATTATGGAAACATGATCTTTGCTTTGGCGATGTTTGATGTTTAAAAGTTTAACAAAGTGACTTTTTTGACACTATGCATAGTTTGAAACAACACACTGTGTTGGTCATGTACAGGTACAGTTAATTGACAGCTAATTTACAGTTAATTTTAGAGTATGGAGTCAACAGGTCACAATCACAACTGTAGTTGAGGTGTATCTACATTTTTAGTTACAGCACTAGTACTAATACTTTTGTTTCCTTTTTACTAGTTAATGGCTTTTTATATTTAGTGTATTTGAACATCTTAAAAGAGCAGCTGGTCACATTTTTAAGGTACAATTCACACGATTAACAACCCATTACCTAAGACTTTGAGCTCTGTGCTGTGTATTAATAGTTATAAGGTAGCAGCTGTGTTAGGTATTAGGGATGTAGAATAAGATCATACTTTATAAGTACTAACAAACAGCCAGTATCTTAATAATAGACATGTAATAAATAGTTAATAATGGGAACTAGTACTTAAACTAAAGTGTTACCTAGCTGCACTATTTTGAAGTTTGTACTGCATGCTTACCATAACAATATAGTAGATTTGTTTCCTTTAGTTTTAGTTATTAAATAGGTCACACTTTATTTTGATGGTCCGTTTGTTGAATTTAAGTTACATTGCATCTACATGCCAACTAATTCTCATTAAAGTAGTCTGTTAGGTTGGGGTTAGGGTTGGGGTTAGGTTTAGGGTTAGTTTAAGTTGACATATAATTGCAAAGTTTGTTATAGTCAGTTAAATATCTGTTGAAAGAGCAGTATCAACAGATATTAAGCAGACAGTCTACTAATACTCATATGGACCACCAAAATAAAGTGTTACCATTAAAAAATTCACGGTTATAATGTGCGAGTATTGATTATAAAGTACATCTGTGCTGAATCATCAGTCATGTTAAAACTAGTATGTTATACATTAACTTAGCCATTTACAAACTTCTAATGTTTGAGATACTTATATAACTGGATAACACTTGAGATACTATAATAATAAGTGGGATTGAATCCATATGGTGGATATTATGATTACACACAAACATAACAGTGTGTGACTCAAACAGCTCCACTAAGAATGTTCCCTGCCGCATCTATGTGAATTATCTCACACTCTCTCCAACACGTAACAAGGTGTAAATGGAAAAAAAACTCTCCAATGCCAGAGTAAATCTGAGAAAAAATGTAAACAAATATGAGATCAGAGTGTTTATAAGACCATGTGAAACGCAGTGGGAAAAAGCAACAAGGTGAATCGCTGTTAGAAACTCATAGTCACATTCAGCCACAAGTTTGAATACGTGGCTCAGGCTTCGGAGGTTTGGAAAATTTCCAGCAGCTCCTGCCAGCTGTAGTTCGCAAGCTGCTTTCCGAACACAACCTTGTACACCCAAAAACTTGATAAGATTTGTGGCCAGCACATGGCGATTCACACCTTGGTCTTACAACAGTAGCAGGGTTACGAAATTACTATTACTATTTCACACTATTTTACAAAAATGTATAGCGATTTTGTTCTTCAGCTTAAAATTGGTGATAACGTAATTAACAGCTGGCACAAAAAACATATACAGGTAAAACCAATGTAATAGCTATGAGCATTTGAGGCCATAATGTTGTAAATAATGTTTAGTTTTTTTTCACATATCAAAACTCCCTTTTCATAAAAACCAGCCCTATGTTATGAGAAAATATCGGTGGCTGACAGAGCTTAACATGCTGCAATTTAAGAAAACACGTACAATTACAAAAAACGCCAGCAAACTAAGAAAAGATGTTCATTTGTTTGACAGTACATGTGTTGCAAATCTTAACAACGCACACACGTATAAAAAAAAAACACGCTACATTTTCCCACAACACAAACAATTTCCAAAAACGCCTGCACATTCTCACAAAACTTGCAAAAGAGCGAAACACAACGGAAAAGTTTCAAGGGGATCCTAAAACGTGTACGCACGCCACTGTGCTGTGACTATTGCTCAGTAAAGTTGTAGCTGATCTTTGAAAGGTTAGTTTTTTTTTGTTTGTTTGTTTATTTTAACATCCTGATTCCTGTGTCTTTTGTATTTTATTAGCCTAAATATTACCCGGGTCTGTCACGTTTTAGGGTACCCTTGAAACATTTTCATTGTGTTCTGTTTTTTAAAGCGTTGTGAGAATCAGCATTTTTCGTAATTTGGCGCTTTCATAATTTGTTTGTGTTGTGAGAAAATGCAGCGTGTTTTTATTTCAAATGTGTTTGCGTTGTGAGAATATGCAGCACATATGCTGTCAAACGGATGAAGATCTTTTATCAATTTGCTGGCGTTTTTTGTAATTGTTTTCTTAAACTGCGGCACATTAAGCTCTCTCGACCACCGTAAACCGTAAAACTATTTTACGTAGTCATGTACAATGAAGTAGCTAATTCCTACAAACTCAAATGATTTAATTTACATTAAATGTTTGATTTGTAAAAGGAGGAATGACCCCAAACCCCAAGTCTTCATTGTTAACAATATCCTGTAATCTACAGTAACTTACTGTAACAATTACAGTAAAAATAGTTTTTACATTCACAGCACCATTTATTTAGCTGTATATGTATTCACAGTATTGTACATCTTTACTTTAAAATATACAGAAATGTTCACATTGCAATTGTCGTACAGTAAAATAAAATGCAGTCTGTATTACAGTTGAATATTGTGTAATTTACAAAAATCGCTAACAGTGTCCTACTAAAACATACAAATTAAATCACACAAATTCATATGAATTAGCCACAATGAATCAAAATGTCACAAATTGCTGTGAGAATGCAGTATAATAATTCAATTGATTTTGGTTTTGTTTTACCTGTGTGTGCTGGTAACATTTTTTCAATCACCCTTATTCAAGGAATTTTTTCCAACTAAAAATCTTCTTTAATGTTCTACTGAATTAAAAGGTCACCAACATCTTGGATGTCCTGATGATGAATAAATTAACATCACATTTTTATTTGTAAGTGAACTCTTAAAGTTTAAAAATATAACATGCTATACATGAAATTCTGGAGTAACTGAGACTTGATGGGTAATGAATGCATCCTAAATGCAGTGCATACTCAGAGTAGTTAAATATGGCTTAACATCATTCAAGAGGTGTCTGTGACCAAATTAAATACTCATAAATTATACGTTGTTTCGGCAAGGCAATTAACACTCATCTGACAGGACATAAAAGCGACGCAACCTTTCTAAACATCTGACTCTTATTAGCATAACGAATTAATGGATTGTCACTATAAAGTTTCCAAGATTTAGCATTCATTTGCCAGCCTGAGATGTTGACCTTTGTACCATGGTCTGGTAAAATTCCACACTGCATGGTAAAAGTCATTAAAGTGTCTGACCCGTCAGGCTCAATGCTAATTCTGTTATGAGAATCTGCAGGCTAAAACAGAGAACTGTACGGTCTGTAGTGTGGATGTACTGTTTGCCTGTAGACACGTGAATACAATTTACAGTAATGATGAAGCATTGCAGAAGAATGTTTCGTGAAAGCTGTTGCATCTTATCATACATTCACAGGCATTAAACTCACAACTGAAAGATTTGACTTCATGGGGGAACTTAATTTAACATGTAAATGCTACTGCCTTAAATTTATAAGTTGCATCAAATTAAAGCATTATATTTCATAAAAAGGCAACAAACTGACTGAAACACAAAGCTGGCTCTATTTTACTGTATATCAAAACTGAAGTTGGAATATGGTTGACTAATTTTAAGAATTACTAAAATCTTTAAAAGTAGTTTTTAATCCAAACTTAGATTTTTCACAGGATATTAAGCTACAAATACTCAAATTACTGTGAGTAGGCTAGTTTTTTTGTTACTCAATAATTGAGTTTTACTAAGTTTTAAAAATGTGTAATTTTACTTTTACTTGTACATTTTAGTGCTATTTTACGTCAACCTGCAGTCACTGCTAAAAATGTAGTTTTTTTTTGTCTAGGTGATTGGTATTTTTTACCATTGATTGTTTGGTAAATTTACAAACAGTGGTTTCTGAACGACTTTTTCAGTAGATTTAAAACAACACTTTTAATAGCTTATGCGGAAATTTTAATTAATTTAGTGTTATTTCATGTAAGCTACACTCAAAAAAGATGTTTGTTCAAACAACTTATTTAAAATGAGCTGAACAACACAATTTTTGAGGTTTATTTGTAACAATTTAATTGTTTTATGTTTCATCCACATAAATTTGTCAAAACTAATAAGCTAACTTAATTCCTTCATGTTGTCCCAACACAAATTAATTGTGCGAACAGCAGCATTTTTATAGTGTATATAGCATTAACCGGGAAAGTTACTTAAGAAAGTATTACAATATTAAGTTACTCTCCAAAAACGTTACTAGTTGCGTTACTTAGTTACTTTTATAGTAAGTAATGTGTTACAATACTTTAGTGCTACTTTTTCTGATCTGTCTGAGGCTTGATTTCTATAAAGGAGCTCTGTAATTAACAACACACTGTATAACGTTCATTTAACTTAAAAAACAACGTATAATAATGTTATGAGCTCTACATGCCATATATACCGATTAATGAAAGTTTAACGCAATGCGTTTGCTAATTTTGTTCGCTTCGTCTTATTAAAAATTTAAATCGCTGTCCATTCAGATAATCCTCTTTTCCTTTTCTTCCATGTGTTCAGAATATTGAGAATATTTCCATCACAAAAATATAAGGTTCTGCTGTCTTCATTTCTGTCTGTTCCTACTTTCTCTCATTGCATACAGGGTTCAACATGACTACGTTCATTTTAATTCAGCAATTTTTTTGAAGTGAAATAAACTGAAAAGTAACTCGCATTACAGTTTTTAAAAACTTACTCAAATATTATTACTTAATTTTTTTAAATAATGTGTTACTTTTCCTGTTACTATGTAATAATATAACATAACTCACGTTACTTGTAATGCGTTACCCCCAATACTGTTAACCAACATTAACATACAGAACCATATTGTAAAGTTAACATTAGCACAAACCACAAGCTCAGCTAGAGGGTTTAAAAGCCATATGTTACGTAACATTGCTGGTGAATTGAGTCATGCTGTATGCAAACTAGCCGAAACTACATTCCAGAAAAGCAGCATTCAAGCTCTCTTCAACAGTCGATAAACGCTCACTTACTAAACATCGTGCCCTTATTCTAACTTGCATATTTCTACAGTGCAATATCTTACTAAATGAACGACAAAAACCCTTTCATGGAAAAATCCCCTATAAATTACATTTCTCAGCTGCAAAATGTCATACTCGTGTATCAGCCAAGAATTCCACCCTGAAGGCAATTTGCCTACTATCAAGAGAAGAAAGAGATTTAGAAGACCTCTTCCTGTCAAGACCACCTCAAACCAGCACCATTTAACAAACTGCCTGATCAAGAGTGAAGTGCTAACTAGAGGAACCAGATTGGCTGTTACCTGAGGCAGATTTACTGAATGCAGCACGAGAACTGGCTTGTAATGTGACAGGCTGTGGTCTCTGGATCCGATTTGTAAATGCTAAATGTGAGTATGTTTTTCTAAGAATGATATTTTGGTCAGATAACTTTAGATTAATTGTCAGACAGTCAATGAGTTATTTGTGTAAAATTTGAAGGATTGGAATAAAACATTAGGATGGTAGTAGGGATTGAGGGGCTGGAGAAGGAGAAAGACAGAGAAAGCAGTGGGGGTGGGTGATGAAGAAAGGAGGGTGAGGTGTGCTGTGACATCCAATAACTATATTAACCCTTTACTTCCCGCTGCCACTGATTCTCAGAACTTAAGCATTTGTTTTACTAAATCATGGGTTCTTAACTTTTCAGACTACAAAAGTTCCCACAAAAATGTTAAGTAGCACAGCATTTTTAGAAAAGTTAAAAGCCAAGCTACACTAATGATTAAAAGTGCAAAATGTATGTTTTTACAGTAACTTATTTTACCTTTAAATTACTTTAACAATACTATATTGTTTTAAGTCAGCTTAATAGGTGTAAATTGAAGTGACTTGTTAGGTTTTATTAGTTAAACTTAAAAAGAATAAGCAAAAAACATACATTTAAATTGAAAATGTTGAAAACATGTGCACGTGCCGGTGTTTGTGAGTTTTTTTTCCAAAAAAAGAAAAACAAATTGACAGCAAACGTTTGAATACCACATTGCTTTGTTGTAATTATATTGTAATTTTAGAACTTTCTATTTTGTTTAATGTTATTTTTATATAATACACTTGTTTAAATGAAACTGCCGAGAGCTTGTGGAGAACTTATTCATTAACGTGTAAACCAAAACAGCACCAGAATTTTCGGTCATACACTGTAAAAAGTAAAAAAGTAAAATAACAGTTTTAACAAAAAAAATTATTACAGACATTTAAAGTAAAATAACAGATGGTAAATTACATAAATTTACCAGAAAATTAAATTTTAAGGAAATTTCTGTAATTTACAATCCATTATTTGACGGTAAATGTCTGTAATTTATTATTTTATTATCAATGATGACCATATTATATATTTGAACAGAACTCACTGAGTTAATTTGTAAGTGGACCCAAAACCCATATTTTCAGTCTTTATTGCACACCAAGAGACATTTGGCAGCGTTCACACTTCAAATAATCCACACAAACAAAGCAATCACTCAAGTTTATTTTAATCTAACCAAACCGGCCATGTTTAAACACACCCTTACAACCACTGAACCAAATCCGTAACCAAACAACTTTAAATCCCAATTGTAACACTAACAGCCAAATTTGCAATGACAGAATAGTTTGTGGACCAGTTTTGGCAGGTTAGTAAATCCCACCCTCTATATTATATGAACTCATTGACAGCCAGAGCTAAACAACCATCTCTCCACCCACTTCAATTCAGTCACATTCCTCTCCTTGCCTCCATCCATTTCCTGTCGTTCTCTGTAGACTCTCTCCCTATATGTCAACATCTCACACTATTGCGATCCATTTTAAGGCCTTGGCTAGCGGTGTATTACAGGGCTCGAATGCTCTTTTTATGGCAGACACATCAGTAGTAGTGTACTTGCCCGTGCTTGAATTGCCAGAGTATTTCCCAGGAGATCATATGATCCCTTCAACTTAGAGGCCACATACATATGTGTGCCAAAAATCTGGCTCCAGTGAATGTAGAGGAAGCTTTACTACCAGATTGCATTTTCCACATTAGATCCAATTCACTCCTAAACCCCTAGGACTCAAACAGTGGTAAAAGGCCAGGTCTGGTCATTGTTGTAGACCACACAACGCACTCGATGACCTCTCCGCAGGCTCATTTCCCCCAGCTGAAGCCATGTACATTCAGTATGTCCAGGACATCCGTTTAAAAAAAGCTACGGAAGCCATTTGAGGTTTATCAATTGTGTTGGGTCACAACTACAGTGTGTACATTGTGGCTTGAACACCCCTTCAAATAATGATACACATTCCATTTTTGTTTTCCACCTGATAATGATTTCCTCCAATTTTCCTCTTAGATAACAGCAGTATGTGGAAATAGATTGTGGGATTGTACATACTCTGATGTTTCTTTCACACTTTAGCCACAGAACTTCATGTGCGAAGATTACGAAATAAAAGCAGAAGTTCTTCACCTGAAGTCGACAACTAAAACTGGTAAGCAAGAAGACATTGTGTGAATCCAGGCGTACAAAATCCACTAAATAAACACTGGGTGAAGGGACTCTTGTTCTTTTTTGGTTACATTTACTTTTTAAACAAACAGAGGTAGAAATACTGGCCATTTAATTTTAGCATTTAAAAAAACTGAGTTAAAGTTATCATGTTAAAATACCATCTTTTAAATGCAAGACTATAAATAAGCCATTTGAAGGCTGAAATGTGTAAACACTTTAGGTAAGAAAAGTGTAAAGAGAGAGATTTCAGTATTAATATGTATTTTTAAAAAAAAGGGTTTTCTGAATGTGTGCTTTAATTGATAAGGAATATGCTTAGATTTCTGCTCTCAAACACAAAAGTATGAAAATAACGAATCAACACTTCTTCCTCTGTATTTGTTTTGTCTGGATCTTCAATGAAAATATCATTTCTTTGTACATCAAGACACATTCACTTGGAATCAAAATGACAGTAGATAAGGAACTGACAATAAAAGGTTTTCTGATTCTAAATTTGATCAAAAATAAGCAAGCTTCCCAATAAATCAAGAACACATATCTGCCAATGGGATGAGAAAAATAAACTTATTTCAAAAGAATGTCATTCTTATACCCCACTGACAAATTTTTGTTCCTCTTTTAAACAAACTCATTTAAGTTTTCAGAAAACAAGACATAATTTCAGCATTTTGCCTCTTAAGTAAATGTACATTGATGTATATTACATTTTTTTTATATATAAAATTACTAATGAAGATATAGTTTTTTTGCAGTGCATGCAGTATTTAATTACACAGATTTATGCATGCAAGACCTTCTGTTCTGACTTAAGCTTTAAGTTAAAGTTTTTAAGTCCCACAGAATCCTTGAATTGCATGTGAATTGAATTGCACTTGAAAAGAGTAGCTTTGCAGTTACAGTTGTGATGAGCTCAGTGGGATAGCAAAGTGTCCGCTGGATGTTTAAATGACTCCCAGCAGGTGCACATCCGTGTATTGTTTACCTACTGTTTCATGAATACTTTGTATAAGGACAATCTACTTATTTGACATATTGAGTTTCATACAGTAGGAAAGTATATTTTGATAAATGATGCTAACGGTAAAAAAATTGCTCTCTGATTTAACTTTCAAGAGTAACTGAGTAATTGATGCCCTTTTTTTTCCTGAATACACAACATAGTTGCTATTTAAAAGTCTTTACTGAATAAATCCTCTTGGCCCACTTCTCACAATTGAACGTGGTGTACCGTGTACCCTTACACATTGCGTAACAATTTTTGGATGGCTTGGATATTTTTAGCTCTTTATACACTATTTGGTTTTGAAAAGACTTTAGTGTATCAGAAGAATAATCAAGATGTAATCGCAATTCCTCCAAGGAACACACCAAAGAGTGGAGAGAATGAGAAAACACTGCATGCTGACAAGTTACCTGTCAAGTTTTTTTTTCTTACATTGTCATGGGGGTTTAGCTTTAAAGAAACATTCCACACATCAAACCTTTTCGAAACAAACTCCACACAAAGACAAAGTTGCTTGTCCAAATTTTACTGATATTTTTTGGGTGGGTCCGGCAACAGTCAACAGAAAAAAAACTCTCAAAACATAGTGAGAGGCTTAACATATGCTGCCTTAAATTTGCAAACATGTATAAATCAACTAGTGGCCTTTTATATCTGGCTCTAGTCCTGCAATTGGACATATGATACCAGCAAAACGTCATTTACAGTGTGCATAAAAAGATTTTCCTCTGCAGCTCACACACACACACACACACACACACACACACACACACACACACACACACACACACACACACACACACTTTCTCTATTATTCTAAGTCAGAAATAGCTATATTTTCTTTACGACACTGTGGAGTGAATGACAAAACACAGTACAAACAAAAGAAAATCTGACTATCCTAAACAAATCTTCTAGATATAAAAAAACACTTAAAAGTGCAATTAATTGGAATCAAAGAGGAATTTGTATAAAAGTCAAACGGCTTGTTATAACACAATGAAGCTGTAATTATGTTAACCAAACTCTCCTAAGCCATTAAGCCTTTACTGTCAACTGCAGTTTGATTTTTATATCCCATGTGCTCAAGCAAGACAACAGATCTTCAGAAAAGAAAGACCCTCTCACCTTTTTAAATGACTAATGTTGTTGTTGTTTTCTCAAATGTAGTGCTGGTGAAGCATTCTCTGAGAGCTTTTCTTGGTTGAGGTGTTGCGTTTTTATCCCAGTTGTTAAAAGGTTTAAGTAGAGCCCAAGAGAGAAAGAGAGAGAGGACGGTGTGGTTCTTCTGAAGAGAGTAAGGCAGGAGGCAAGGGTGGGAAGCACATGGAGAGAAAAAAAAGCCCTGAAATGGAGGGAGGGAGCTTCTCAATGCAGTCTCGAATTACATGTGATGTCACGTACAACACAAGCCACTGTTGAACTCTCTTAATGCAGACAACAGCTTTCCATTCAATGGCTCTTTGACATGGGTTTGTCTCTCATTCAGCAAACTGATGGAATGGCATGCAGTCCAAAATGAAGGCATATTTTCAGCTGGAAGAGTTCAAACTCTGAATTAAATGGGTGAAGGTGGGTTTGGAGATTTAAGGTTTCTCCCGTCCCCCATTTTCTTGGAGACCTTCATGGAATTGTGGTCACAATATGGATAAGATGTTTTTTGGAGTTGTAGTACAGTGCTCAGCATGATTGAGTACACCCAATTTTAAAAATGAATATTTTTATCCATTTCTCAGTGAATATAGGCAAAGTATTTTGGTGCATTTAAACAAAACAGATTTATTAAACAGATATATTTATTAAAATAATATTTCAGTCACCAAGCATGTTTAGAAATTGAAAGATAATACAATTAAATTCAAGCAAAATATTGCAAAAATAAATTACAACCTACAATTTTAACTAAGTATTTCAAATTTTTTGCTTCTTGATTTTTCCTCCTTTTTAAATTTATATTTAACATTTTTCTATAACATATACAATTGGGTGTTCTAGTTTTTGGACCGTTATTGTAAGTTATTTTGTTAGATAAGCACCAGGTTTGGCTTCATTACTGACTAAACTAATGTATATGCACAAATGTATATAGGATTTGTGAGGGGTGTACTTATATATAATGAGCACTATATATACATACATGTACTTCAGCAGTTTTTTTCTTTACAAGGGAATGATATTCAAATAGGGTTTTAACATACATCTTCATTCCCAAGATATGTTATATTAATATAGGAACAATGGGTGTTGTGGCTAAGGAATTTACTAAGAAGATTATGAGGAATTCTTGAGCAGGAAAATTTATCTTGTTCATATACGAGGAGATTACTTTCAACATCATAAGAAATGGTCAATGGGTTCAGAAGCTATTACGATTTATTTCACTACAATGTCAAGACTTGTGTTTTAAAATAATTTCTAAAATTAAACACTTGTCAATTTTTTTATTATGTTTAATTGAAATATAAATAACAAAAACACTGTTTTTCAATCTATTACTTGAGACATGAGCACGGAGAAGATTTAGAGAATTCTAGTTGCAGACTTTGTTATAAATTTATATACTGAATAAAATGAGATGTACTAAATATTTTATTCACAAATGCAAAGTTAAAAAAAAAAACAGCACCGCAGTATAAAGGGGTAGTTAATCCAAAAACAGAAATTACCTCATCATTTAATTTCCCTCATGTGATTTTAAACCCTTTCTTCTGTTGCACATAAAATGAGATAATTTGAAGAACATTGGTTGCTGGTTCCCACCTATTTCCATAGTAGGAAAACAAATTACTATGGAAGTCAATGGGGGCCAACTTCCAGCATTTATCTAAATATCCTAGTTTGTGTGATACAGAAAAAAAGACACTTAAATAGGTTTTGAACAATTGAAGCTTGATTAAATTATGATAGAATTTTTATTTTTGGGTGAACTATCCCCTTAATGTTTGTTTAAAGGAGCTATGCCTACAGTGCAAATAATGTATGCATTGCTTTGTTTACCTGTTGTTTTATGTATGATGTGTGTATCTGTAAGTACTTTTTAATTTTGTTTTCCTACGCTTATTGTTAATGTTTAACTGCAAAACAAAGAAAAAAGAAGAAAAGGTTTATGCAAAAGAGATAATTCTGTCATGAGCAGCACCTGGGAACACAAAAGGCACATGTCTGGGGTGTAAGAAAAAAAAAAACACTGTTAGAATATCATACAATCCTATCTCTATTTGAATAACCAAAAAGTATAATTTAACTCTCAAATTGCATTTGCACAGGCACATATGATGATGTGTGAACGCATTAAGTTAAAATTGACCTCTGTGATCCCAAATGCATTGGTTCTATGTCACATGATAAATCACCATATGTTGTGTGTTTGAACTGTGCTTTAGGACAAGAAATTAGTAAAAATACATTTCAGTCCTGGGTGTACAAAGAAGCTTCATCTGTCTTTAGAAGAATTATGGAGTATTTTTAAATGAACAATAATG
Source organism: Danio tinwini (assembly GCA_903798205.1). Classification (NCBI taxonomy): domain Eukaryota; kingdom Metazoa; phylum Chordata; class Actinopteri; order Cypriniformes; family Danionidae; genus Danio; species Danio tinwini. Next base: position 7,225,808 of record CAIGQZ010032240.1, on the reverse strand, counting down.
CTAGACTTTATTAATAGACTTTAGTATTTTTTATAAACCTGTAGTTATCAAAGTTAATCAATTATCAAGTATGACTGTTCCATAATGATTCAATAAATAAAAAATAGATAAAAAAATGGACTCTTAAGCAATGGTGACAAGTCAGTCAACAAAAAACTGTTTAAACACTGCAGATATTTAGCTAATTTAATAAAGTGCTGTAAGAACAACATATTCCAGGACGCTGTAAATTACAAAAAGTCTTAATAATAGTTATCGTTTTACTTGGTTCCTTGAAGATTAACTACTATAAATCATTACACTCATATCCAATCGTCTACAGACAGACAGCTTAGTCTAGTACTGAAATTCCACACTAATAATATTAGTATATAATTAGCTTCTGCTTTCTGATCAAGCATGTGTCACTAATACGACTGTTATGATCTGAATCATATGATTTTCTCTCAAGCCCTCCAAAAACATCTCAAACATTTCACTTTGGTCCTGGACAGCGCACGTGCTTACGCGTCGCTCTCGTCACGAGATCAAATCGCGCTCTGCCTGTCGGGAACTCGAGTTTTATTTGAGTAGTCCAGTACGGCTGTCTTAAGGCTCTAAAACTCCACATCCCATGTTACACTGCGTCGGACACTCCTAGGTAATGACTTCCTCTCCAGAAAAAGCTGATTTTGAAGAGACAGACTAAAGAAAAGCTATTATTTTGACACTCCGTTTTTGGTAAAGAATGCGGTGAAAAGTACAAAACGGCTCGTTTGACGCTGCGTTTTGAAATGTAGCCATGGCAGCCGAACGGTCGTCCTGGTTTGCAGACCTGCACAGGCTGTAGTGAAAGCGATGCTGAGGGTTTGCTGAAGCCTTATGATATTCATTTGCATTGTCCACGGCGGGGCTTTAATATTGTTACGGAAGACAGTTGAGCAGCTCTATCTGATCTCGTTCCGTGATGGAAGAAGTCGATAGGATTTTAATTCACTCTCTAAGACAAGCGGGCACGTAAGTATCTCAGATCTAACAGGTCCCTTCAGTTGTGACAAGTCATTTCCTCTGTGGCTCAGTGGAGTGATTTGTATCTTTGGACGGGATAAAGTTATTTTATGTTGACATCTGTGTGTTCGTGCTCTTCCAGAGACATTGACGAGGATGTTCAAAGTGTGAAGCAGTTCACCAGTGAGCTGATCGTGGAGGCGGTGGTCAGATGCCTTCGGGTGATAGACCCAGCGGTGGGCGATGGCTTGTCCCACTCGCTGCCCCCTGGCATGTCCGCCCGCTTTAGACTGGGCATGAGCCTGGCACAGGCCTGTCAGGTGAGAGACACATGTAGCCTGGATGGAATTCTGTGTGCCTGAGTCATCTTGACCCCTCACATCTGACTGAGTCAGCTGATGATCATTGAAAATGCATTACTGGTGGTAAATCAACTCTGGTCTTGTATCTGAAGTCTGAATGATGGTGTTATGGTATTGACATTCATAGTAAATTAATATCATCTTGTAGGTAAACAAAGGACTTTTTAACTTTTAATGATAGATTAGCAGATTTTTTTTTGCAATTGATAATACATGAATGAATCTGCTGATTTTTCATTCAGATGATGACATTTATGTGTGACACAAGAAATAAAATGTTGTAACATTGTTTGAATTATATCAGTAATGGATATTATTGGTATTTTTTGTCTCATAAGTACTATTACAAGACAGGCGTCATTCTAGTTAGTTAGTTAACTTTATTTGCCCCCGTAGGAAGATTTTATTTGCAGCTTACACTCACAGAGACATCTGACAATTTCACATTTGGCATTTATATAAATAAATTATTTAAAAACCTAAAGTACAATGGAACCCCTGCTCTAAATAAATATTGAGTATACTGGTCACCAACGGCATCAACTCTGCTAGGCAATTATGAGACTACTTGGGTTGGAAATAATGGGGCAAAGGGAAAATGTTCCACCAAAAAGAAAGAAAAGGCCTACAAATGACATGAATCCTCAGCAGATTCATTCAATCATGAGTTATCAATTGCAAAACAACCCTTGTTAAATTATTATTATTATTATTTTAGTCCATTGTTTACCTACAAGATAATATTATTCTACTATGAATGTCAATACCATAATAACCATAATTCGGACTTCAGATACAGGCAGGCGTCCCTCTAGTTAGTTAGTTATTTGTGAGTCCCCATAGGGAGATTCATTCGCAGCGTCACAGAGACATCTGACAATTTCACATTTGGCATTTATGTAAATAAATTATTTAAAAACCAAAAGTACCATGGAACCCCTGCTCTAAATAAATATTGAGTATACTGGCCATCAACTGCATCAACTCTACTAGGCAATAATGAGACTCTACTTGGCTTGGAAATGATGGGGGTAAGAGGAAAATATTTCACCTAAAAAAACAAATGTAATATAATGATGCAAAAATACAAATGCATACTCACAAATATATTCATGGGTGCAATATGTAAGCCACCTTCTGTAATAGAATGTCAAAAGCTGGTTTGTGAATACTCAGTAGCAAGTTGATTTAGTCATAAATCTTTCGGTTTAACTGATACAATACAATAAACCCAATACAACATGTTTATTGTGAAAATAAATTAAGATTCAGTTTGTAGCATTAAAATACATTTGTATTAGTCATCACCAGTAAAATGCTTCTTTATTGTTCATAACTCAAGCTAGATTAAACCAAATTAAAACCCAGACTTTGATATTCTTTTTCACCAAACACAAACCATTCTTATACATAAGGTTGCACTAATAAGGAATAAATGTTATGCCTACATTTAATAATTATTACCACATTAAAGCAATTCTTTTGACTTTGTGCTTATGTCTTTGCCTTGCATGTTTAGGATGTGGGATTTAAAGGAGAAATTGGCTACCAGACATTTCTCTACAGCAATGAACCAGAGATTCGTTCTCTGTTTATGTTCCTGGTTGAGAAGTTGCCTAGAGAGAGTGCAGAAGCCTCGGACCAGCCTGCAGGTACTTTTAAATGTTGTTTTCACACCAGTGTGCTTGGCATATCCTTGATATTAATATAAAATTCATAAATGTATTTCTTTTCCTTCTGCATCATCTTTTTTGAAAGCTGATAAATGTAATCAGCAAAAAATAATTCGATTTTTCCACCAACGTCAGAGTTTACTCATGACATTTACTGGTCTTCTTCAGTCATTCAGTGCTTTTTCCAAATCAACCTACAGATATGCCTTCCTCCGACCTGTAAATCATTTATTTTTTTCTTTTGCAACTAATCATTTTACTCAGATCATTACATGGGGAAAAAATATCTGTCACTATTTCTGTTTCTGTGCAGAATTTATGATCTACCAGTTGCAATACAGATTGTAACATTGAAATTTAGATCTGCTGGTATAAAAGCTAGAAAAAATAAATAGCTACTTTGCATGCCAAAATTATTTCCGACAGTTAATATCTCAGGTTATCATGCAGTTTTGACTGCAGAGTTTATATCAATTGCTAAGTTTATAAATATTAAGTTTAACTTCAATTTATTTTTAATCAACATATTAATGTTGTATTTATATTAACCACTGGACATATTTCAAACAGCAGGAGCCAACATGCTTGAGTATTTTTATTTTTTTTATTAATGCTCATGATCTTTCCTTCTCTATAATAAATGGCGTAATAGTGATTTGCAATGATTTGCCTCAGTTTAAATGTGGTATGACTCAAAGTCTTCATTGTTGATTCTTCAACATCACTAATGAATTTCTGCTTGTGTAATTCCAATGAAGTGGTGTGGTTTATGATGTGATTAACTAGGGGGTTAATATAAAAGCTTAAAGTGCAAATTACTCCCAGCATTCTTCAATAAACTAGAAATTATTTAGACCCCCTAATTATTCTATATTATTTCAACACTCCAGTTAATAACTTGTTAATGTAATTAGAAAGTCAGCTGGATACTGGTTCAGACTCACTAAGGCAAACACATTTTTATTTTTCCTCCTTTTTGTCCAGAGTAGTTTGCTTGCCTTTGTTTGAGCCATCACATGTTTTTTCCTGATTATTGAATTAAAATGAATCTGAATAATGAGGCTAGTTTCTGAGTATAGTCTACATTTATCCCTCCTCTCTCAGGGAAGTCTGTGCTGCTGCAGAGAGCCATTGCTGCTCAAATTAAAGTGCAGTTGTCAGTGCCTTGGCTTCCTCCGACCTGTAGACTTCCTGTTCATCGCAAAACACAGGTACATCAGCTTGAAATTCTGTGCTCATACTAATGTACCAACATCTTTTAAATGCAATATTTCTTGTAACATACATTCTAGTAATTCACTGTAGTAATATTTATACATATAAATATACAGTTGTCAACATTCAAAGTCAATCAAAAAAAGTTTTTAAATTGTCCTAGAACAAATATGGGTGTTATTCAATAGTTTTAGGACAGCTATGATGAAAGGTGATGATTCGCTTCAAATGTTGACTACTGTAGTTACAGCTATGGTAACACATTAATTGACTACATGACTCTGAGTCAGCTGACCCAATTATTCTTTTTTTAAAGGGCCATTTGATCAGGATAACAAATGTTTTCATTGTTGTGATTGACAATCAGGGTTACTCTACTAAATATGGATTTTCCAACTTTTCAGTAGTTAAAAAATGGTTAAAGTAACCTGTATATAATATATATTATGTATATAATGAATACAATGTGGCTAAAAACATGGCACCGTTTTATAGAGAAGACGGCCACACAACAAGGTTTTTGTTTTACGTTTTGAAGAAATTTAATCACAATTAAACATAATATGCATTACACAAATGTGATTATAAAATCCTGATAAACTGAGAATTTTCCAGTGGTCTGTATAGTGTGTGTGTGTCTATACACTACCTGACAAAAGTCTTGTTACCATCCAAGTTTTCGGAACAAAAATAATAACTTGATTTCTAGTTGAACATTTGGTATCAGAAGTGGCTTATATTAAAGACAAAGGTCTCTAGATTATGCTTATTTTATCAAAATAAAATATGATCATGCCTTGATTTTTGATTATTTAATTAGGACAATAAGGTCTGACAAGACAAAAAGTCTTGTCACTTAACAGAAATAATGTACAGTATAGAATATAAAGTCATGGTGCTGTGGAAAAATAATTAATATTTTGTATGACTCTCATGATCTTGGACGACTGCATCCATACATCTCTGCAATGACTCAAATAACTTATGAATAAAGTCATCTGGAATGGCAAAGAAAGCGTTCTTGCAGGACTCCCAGAGTTCATCAAGATTTTTTGGATTCATGTCTCCATCTTTACCCCAGACATGCTAAATAATGTTCTTGTCTGGTAACTGGGCTGACCAATCCTGGAGTACCTTGACCACCTTTGCTTTCAGTAACTTTGACTTGGAGGCTGAAGTATGAGGAGCAGCGCTATCCTGCTGAAGAATTTGCCCTCTACTGTGGTTTGTAATGTAACAGGCAGCACAAATGTCTTGATACCTCAGGCTGTTGATGTTGCGATCCACTCTGCTGATCTCTTGCACACCCCCATACTGAATGTAACCCCAAACCATAATTTTTCCATCACCAAACTTGACTGATTTCTATGAAAATCTTGGATTCATGCGGATTCAGTTCAACAGATGATTCATCTGAAAAAATCTACCTTCTGCCACTTTTCCAAATAATATACTAGAAGTCAAGTTATTATTTGTTGTTCTTACAACTAGGATTGACGACAGGACTTTTGTAAGGTATTGTATATATCACCTTGTTGCTTCAGTGGTATAGTTACATTAACTTAAAAACATTTAAGAACTATAAAAAAGTATCTTTTTTGATGTTTTATTGCTTTTATCCATTCTGAATTCATGCATTCATCTATTCATCTATTATGATCTCAGAAATTGAATGGTTGTGTAAATGAACCATAAGATTTTTAACAATAGCACATGTTCAGTTACAGAGGTACAGAAACATCTTCCATGCTAACTAACTCTGACATATGTATGTGAATGTAATTTTAGAGTTCTGGCCCCTGCCACAGTTTCCACGCCCAGCCGCTGAGCCTCCCATATTCACTGAAGGTCTCTTCCAGGAAACAGCCAAAAGGCAAGCTCATTTTTACTTGCTAAACCCAAGAAGCCCCCATAGATTTGCTGTGGTATTGTCCTTGTTGGCACTTGCCCCTGAAGTGTGACTACCCCTTTGAGGAATCTGACAGAAAACAAATTCAACTCCTATGATTCATCCATCTAACTTTAGTATGTTTTTGATGTTCTTTGTGAATTTTCTCAGAGGTGCAAGAATACTGGAGGAATTATTTGTTGCCTGTGACCGCCCAGCCTTCCCAGCCTGCCTCAGTGCCAGCGTCCCTTCTGGAGAACCACATCTCTGAACTCAGTGCCGCTCAGGAGTGGGAGAGTGAATGGAACAGCCAAGGCCTTCTGTCCAGACTCACACCAGAGGTTTTTCTCATTCCCCCTTCAGTTTAAAATGGAGAGTTTAAATAAAAATGTTTATTGTTCAGGCATCTTGACATTTGTCTTAGTTCTCAGGGCTTAAAGTATTCTGGCACTGTGCTGGATCTCTAACGTGCGGCCGCGAGAAAAAACAAAAACAATTTTAGAGCCTGCGCAAACGGTATAATTAGGGATGCTCAAAATAATTGATTACCGTTAACCGACAGGGTGCATTTGTAAGCGATTAATGGTATCAGTTAAACAATTAAAAATATAATTTTAGATATTTTTAAAGTTTGACTGCATAAGGGACCGATCACAGCGAACGGGCTTTTTACGTTGAGAGGAGCATATGTTGAATGGTTTACTAACGGCCGCAAGTGTTTTACGTGCTACTTATGCGCCCTGGGCGCCTCACATTTTGCCGTTGTGCACTGTGCCGTCGGCCCCTAAATGTGCAACAAATATTTGTTAACTCGCGGGACAGTAACACGTGCAAACACACCTGTCTACGTATTTTGCCAAAGAAGCAAAATGAAAGAAGGATATTTCTGATCACAGTTTGACACTGATGAGTAAACCAGCGCTGATACTGATGGCCTGTGTACTGCATGAAGCCGTGTCATAAACTTAAAAAACAGGCTATTGATGATATAGTGTACAACCAAAAAACCAACCTTTTTTCCATTTTGAAAAAATTACAGTTATTAATAGTTCTTATATAATATCAGTTTTTAAAATAGCCTACATAATCTAAGAATCAAACAAATCTAAAAATTTTCTTGATTTCTGCATAATGATAACTCCACACTAAACCGAGGCTTTCATTTTACAGCTTATAAAACATGTATGCAAATTGATGCAATATCATATGTAAACAACAAAATTGTTATAAACAGTCAACATATGAGGTTCACACGCAGTGCACACACACATGAACCACGAGTGAGGAGGAAATAAGTCATTATCATATAACATAATCTTTAATCTTATGACTTCTATTAAAAATGTTGACAAAGGTTCTATGAAATAATAAAAACAGCGGAGCATTAACTAAATGCATATTTCCTGTGGAGCAATCGATATGTGGTAGCCTGATATTTTTATTTGAATAAAGAAAAAAACATGATTGGACAAACAGCAGACCCTCAGCCTCCTCCACTGTACCAGCTTCTGGTCCAAAAGTCTTAAAAATTAAAAGTTTTCAGGACTTTGCTTACAACCCAGAAAAAAAAAATAATAAGTGATAATGGCTTTGATTTCACTTCTAATCTTCAGTTTAGCAGTTCAGTTCTTCAGCATTTTGAGCACTTGTTATTTAAGCACTTTAAGCACTTGTTATTGTTTAGAAGACCCTAAAAAAAAAAGATTCAGGTACAGAATTTTTTTTACTTTAACCCCTGACTTCTTCAAGGCATTCATTAAGGTGTTGTTTTGGTAAAAATTTTTATGTTATTCTATCTCTATTCTTTTTATTTATTCTTTTTATTCAAAAATATATTTTGTTTTTCGTTCTAATTTCGTTTTTATTATTTAGATTGATGTTATGTGGCTGGAAGGACATCTGCTGAATAAAACATATGGCAGAGTAATTGGCGGTTCATTTCGCTGTGGCGACCATAAATAATTAAATTTATAATATGAATAAATCAATTCTAATATTTATATATTTATATATGTATTTTCAGATTTGTTTCTGTTACCAATGACAAAAACGTTTTTTGTTACTCATCAGATAGTTGAGTCAACAGACAACTTGTGTAAGATAATTTACAAGTTTGCAAGCCCATTAGATTTTTTTTATATTCTTTACAATGTAAAATAAATGTCAAATAGGTTTTTGAACCACATGGGGGTGAGAAAATAATGTAGGTAATATAATTTGATCTGATGACAGAATTCAAATTTTTGTATGAACTCATTGCAAAACTCTTTTGTATGAACATTTTCTTATTAAGATAATCAAAATCAATCTTCATGCATTCTTTAAAGTTGTATAAACCTGTATCTATAAATATGTGTGTATTAAACAGTGTATTTTCCACACTGTTACTTCGGTCAAAACGTTTAAGTTTATTTTGTTTTTTTTCTTATATTGAGCTTAAAATATGCCAAAACAATCTGAATTTGTATTGTTAATTTCAATTATTAACAATTATAGTTTATAAAAACTGAACATTATATGCAATTGAAAAAGGTTTTGAATTTGAATTCTTTACTTGATTATTGAACATCTGAAATTTAAGACAAGTTTTTATTCAGATTTTTATAGATGCATTTTCAAACTATTTAAAGATTTTTTTGTTGTTGTTGTTGTGAATTCCTACACTGCAGATATCCCGTTTGTAGAAATCCAGTTTCAAGTGTTCAAGAACATATGAATTTCAGAATATTGAATTTGAACCAGAAATTCAGATGAATGAGCACAGAAAGTAGGTCAGGGGTCATTAACTGGGAAGAGTAGATGATCACCAAAAGTCAAACCAAGCATTTGGCCAATTACAGAGCTGCGTGAGTTTTAGGAAATAAGTCTATAAAAATCTTCCTTAAAAATCTGTTGTCTTAACTTTTTGATGTTCAATATTCAAGTTAAGAAATTCAAATGAAAAAAGCATACAATATTCAGTTTTATTAAAAATTGTAAATATTCAAATTAGCACAATTTAAATTCAGATTGTTTGGCATATTTTAAGCTATGTATTTTTAAGCATGGCCAATGTAAAATGTGTGATTGTGAACGCAATCCGAACTAAGTTAGTATGACAATTATGCCGTGCAAATATTTCTTATTTGTATTAAAATTTACAATATGTATCATATCCGTTTTTTAATCGGGTATATGCATAGCTAGAGTGTTTTTTAGCAACGAAAAAACTTTGGACGAAAGGTTAATCTAAATATTTTACATTTCATAATGTTTCTTTTACAGCATTAATGTTGTAATGCAATAATTTAAATAGATTTAAGTATTCATTTAGTTGTACAAGCATAAAATGAGATGAGAGAGGAGTAACAGGCGAGCGTAGAAACTCAGTTGAAAATACAGGGGTAAATTAATTTTCCATATTTTAAAGACATGGCGGGGGACAATGGAGTTTAAGTCTGTGCTTCTTGTCTGATCTGAGACCCATTATATATCGTATATCAATCAGGCACTGAAGATTTTGGATTTTTAAAGAAATCAGATCTTAAACATGGCTATTTTGTAATGGGATGACAGTTCACCGGAAGTGCTTAAACTGGCTGACTGAAAATTAAAAGTCTGTGTGCATATATCCCATTAGTATCATATTAAAGTTAAATATAATAATAGTATATTGTAATAGTAATGATATATATAATATAATAATCGCTTAAAAAATTGGCAGCAGTTTGATTTAAATTTGACTTTAATTTCATTCAGCCTCAGCGTGATGTCTCTTTGAGTACGACGTCTAGGCTCCCCGTCTTGATAATAACAGTAACACTAGCATGTAAATATTTTTGCTGCCGTTCTGCTCTTCTTGATGGCGTCTCTGTGGTAAAGGCATGTATCAACACGAGGATGGAGCACAGAGATGTCTTTCACAGCGGTGTGATATTCAGCATGTATGTGTGCTGTGAGTGTACTGCTGCCCTCTCGCATCCCAGTTCCACATTCTCACCTCACCTGCCCTCCAATTCACACTGCCCTATTGTCTGACCCCTAGACGCCCTCCAAGGGTTCGGCATGTATTTTTAAGACGCATTGCTGTTTCCACCTGGTAGTAACATGTTATAATTATGTTAACGAGGATTTGATTTAAAGTCTTCTCCTGCAGATGGTGATATTTCATCTTTTTTGTGCCTTGCTGCCGGTCTGTTGAACTCGCTTATGTCGTCAAAAGTAGTGTTATATGTATTGAAGTCAGAATTTAGAAATTATAAGATTTAACTTGATCATGATTTTTTCTTTCTTTTAATTTAATTTGTTAAGGGCTTAATTTGGCATGACTTGTAAAGTATTTCAGATTACATAAACAATGAATAAAATTCTAAAATGATTATTATTATATAATACATGTAACTAAAAAAAGCACACAATTAGAATTTTGATAAACTAATACACAGACACAAATAATTATAAAAAGACTAGTATGAGGATTAAAAATAAAATGAAAAAGATATTATTATAATATAAAAAGTACAATAAAATGTACAACTCTACGTCCATTCAGATGGTTTGTAATAATGTATTTGACTAGTAATGTTTCTCTCTCTCTCTCTCTCTCTCTCTCTCTCTCTCTCTCTCTCTCTCTGTCTCTCTGTCTCTCTGTGTGTGCAATATCTGCATTTCCTGTCACTCACTCAGCTACTTTCTCATTCAGTCACTTGAAGCAGTTTGTTATGGTGTTACAGCCCACTACAATTCCACTTTGTCTATTTACACAGAAGTTACAGTGACTTATTTGGCTGTTGATGCTGTGAGCTTTTTATATTTTATCTGTTTAAAGGTTAAGAGAAATGCGGTAGAAAATGCCCTTAAACATTATTATTGCATCTTTTAATATCTCCGCTTGCAAATGTGTAAGTTTTCTTTTTTGCAACATATAAGCTAAATATGTGTCAACTAATCAGTAACAAAATAAAAAAAATCACTGTTAGATTATTAAAGCATACAAGTAGCTAATTTTTTTTTGTTTTACGATCCATTTTAGCCCTTTTAAGCTATATATTTTTTCGATAGTCTACAGAACATTCATTCATTTTCTTTTCGGCTTAGTTCCTTTATTAATCTGGGCTCACCACAGCGGAATGAACAGCCAACTTATCCAGCATATGGCTAATAATTCTGACTTCAACTGTATGTAAAATGGCCAACCACATTTCCAGCCTGTTTGATATTTAAATTTAATTGCATATAGCATTACTGTTTTGCATGGGGATGCTGATTCCGTTAATTTTGCCAACCGACTACCGCCGCTCGTTAAACGAATATTAACTGTTAACTGATCAGATTAATACAAAAAAATTATTATATATCTGTTTTCTGTCTGACACAATAAATATTGCATTTTAAAATACTGATTTATTTTAACATGCGAACATATCAACAACAAAACATCTTCACACACCTGCAGTGTTTCCAACACTATAGAGTAAACAGAATTAACTAAATAAAAATAATAAAATAAATAGTCCTGCCCTAGATATTTTTCACCTAAATGACAAATTTATATTACAAAACGAAAACACTGACTGAATCCTATTTAAGAACTGACATAGGCTGTTTTGTTTTCCATCATATGTTTTTTTTTTCTTCTGTCAAAGGAAAATATCAGGCTACCTCATAGATCGCTCCGGAAAATATGCATTTAATTAATACACCACTATTATGATTATGTCACAAAACCTCTGTCAACATTTTTAATAGAAGTCATTAGTTTAAAGATTATGTCTTGAGTGTCTGATTTTACCTTAGAGCTTGTGTGCTTTTATTTCCTCTCTTACTCACGGTTCATGTGCACGTGCTGCGTATGACGAAAGACGATGACAAGGCTCATATGTTGACTTTTTATAAGTATAGGTTACTGTAGCATATAACAATTTAGTTGTTTACAAATGATATTGCATTAATTTGCATACATGTTTTATAAGCTATAAACTGAAAGCCTCAGTTTGGTGCGGAGTTATCATTATGCAGAAATCAAGACATTTTTTAGGATTTGTTTGCTTTGTAGATTATGTAGGCTATTGTAAAAATGTATATTTTATAAGAATTATTAATAACTGTAATTTTCCAAAT
>CAIGQZ010032240.1:7174506-7213184 GCA_903798205.1 Danio tinwini | reverse complement strand
GTGGAGCTTTCACTGGAGGAGATGTGCTGACCAAAGGCACACGCTTCACCCACACTGAGAAGTTCACCTTCACACAGGTACATGTCAGATAGTGTTTGCACACACTGTGATGTGCCAGGAGCCCCCCACTTACAGGAAAATCCAACATTATGTAATCCTGCTTTCCAGTCATGGAAAATATCATACATGTGTTGGAAAATAAAATATAATTACAGGACTGTTACTAACTTTTTAGTTTTTTGGAAATTTTTACTTAAGCTTTCTAGACATTAAAACGTTCCAGAAATACATACTGAAAGATCCATCAAAAGAAATGTCTATTTTTGTGTTGAGTAAAAATAAAGTGCTGATATGTCTGTATAGGCATTTTATGTATTGACTGAGTGTAAACGTGTTGCTCACAGCAAAAATAGCAGCCTGTCGGTAGACTGTCATGTAATCTAGGGAGAGACAGATGTAGATAGTATTAATAGTTCTTAAAATATGCTTTCTCAGCAGTACTGACTTTAATTTAGATTTTATTTCTTTTTATGTAATGGACTAGAATACATCATTATAAATATGCCCTTCAAAACAATTTCTTATTATAACTACTATTAATATTATTAATAATAATAATAATAATAATAAGATGATGATGGACAAGAAGAAACAATTATTAAAACAGAATAATTAAACATAATTGAAAACATGATAATAATGTTTATTATTCAGAATAATATACTTGTACAGCCTCATAAATTATGACCTTTCAAAACATTCATTCATTCATTTTGTATCGGCTTAGTCTCTTTATTAATCAGGGGTCGCCACAGCGGAATGAACCGCCATCTTATCCAGCATATGCCCTTCCAGCTGCAACTGAACACTGGGAAACACCCACACACACTGTTTTACACACATATGTAGTAAATAAGGCCAATTTTGCTTATTCAATTCACCTATAGCGCATATCTTTGGACTGTGGGGGAAACCAGAGCACCTGGAGGAAACACAAGCAAACATGGTTAAAACATGCAAACTCCACATAGAAATGCCAACTGGCCCATCCGGGGCTTGAACCAGCGACCTTATTGCTCTGAGGCGATCATACTACCCACTATGCCACCGTGACGCCCTTTCAGAACATTTATTATTGTTATTATTAATTATACTCAAAATAATAAATAAATAATAATGTTTATTATGTCAACTAATACAGTACAATCCAGCTTTAAAATTTATAAATAATCATTTCAAAAGACAATTATTTATTGATTAAATATTATTTTTCTTATACATCTGCATAATAGTTATTTGACATATTAAATGTCTTTTGGTTTATTCCATTCAAGTTAATTTCATATCCTTTATCATTTCTCTCTACTTGGCGTCCGTACCAGTGTCTCTTGATGTTTACTCTTGTAACTAAAAAGCTAAATGAATGTTTAACGTTAACTGTTTGTTTAGGAACCTGAGAAAGCCGTCCAGCAGATGGCAGCAGCAGCAAGCGCTCTCCCCAGCTCTCAACAGTCAGAGGAGGATCTAAAGGCTCAGCAGGAAGCTGAACTCTCAGCTCTGCAGCAACAGTTGCAGCAACTCTCCGTCCAAATGGAAGAAGTGGGTGGAGACATCAAGCAGCTCACAGTGTCCATCCAGCAGGTATTGGCCATTTAGAAATGTAGAGTGCATTCTCAGATCCCCACAGTGTGAATAATTATGTTGTGCAAAGTACTTTGGGGCACTGTTTAGGACAGGAAGGACCTTGTCTCACTGATGGTGACATGAGGACATCCTCATTGAACAACATCACTACTCATTATCATGAACAACTGCAGAACTGACTTTTTTTATAGGTTATTTAAAATATGAAACGTTGATTGTTTCATATACCCACAATATTTCTGCCACAAATCAATTATAAAAATCTATTTAACTAATTTTAATGCTCAAATACCTTCTCAAATTGTTATTGGCTGCTAGTAAAAAAGCATTAACTAGGAAATGGAGAAGAGGCAAAGAAGAGAGGGATTATTTTTTATATTCAGAAAATGATCTTTTGTCTTAGACAAACTATGGTTATATTTAATAAGAATTAGTCAAAATGGTTCTTGCATACAGGTAAATGGATGGTGTATACAGTAACTATGTTTCGCAATGAGCATGACGTTTTTGTTTCCCTGTATGCAGTATGCAAGGTACTTACTAAGCATTATGGGCTTGAACCTGTGTATATGCTTTTTTTTGGTGCTGGTCCTATTTAATACACTTTTTTTTTCCCCTTTTATTATTGATAGGATTGCAAACCCTATCAAGAATGTAACTGTATAGCTGTCATAAAAAAGACATAACTATGTACTACTCATTTTCATGAACAACAGCAGAATTTATGTTTTCAGACATTACTTTTGTTAGAGGTTGTTTAAAGTGCATTATAGATATAAAACATTGATTGTTTAATATACCCACAATATTTCCGCCATGAATCAGTTATAAAAATCTGTTTGATTGGTAACTAATTGTAATGCTCAAATACCTTTTTCAAATTGTTATTTTTTTGCTAGTTAAAAACAAAACAATAACTATGAAATGGAGAAGAGTCAAAGAAGGGAGGATATTGATTGTAAAAAATATATTTGATATGGAGAAAATTATCTTTTTGTCTTGGACAAACTGGATATATTTGATAAGAATTGGTCGAAATTGTTATTGCAGACAGGTAAATGGATAGTGTATAAAGTAAGTAACTATGGAGTGTTTCACAATGAGCATGGCGTTTTTTTTTTCTCTATATGCAGTATGCTAGGTATTTACTGAGCATTATGGGTTTAAAGCTGCTTTGCCATATGTTTTTTGTTTTTTTTTTGCTGCTGTTGCTGGTCCTATTAATTACATTTTCCCCCCACTTCTTTTCTAATTGGATTGTAATACCTATCAAGAATGTAACTGTATAGCTGTCATAAAAAATACACAATTATGTACTACTCATTTCCATAAACAACAACAGAACTGATGTTTTCAGGCATTACTTTTTAGAGGTTATTTAAAGTACATTATAGATATAAAACGTTGATTGTTTCATATACCCACACTTTTTCCACCATGAATCAATTTTAAATATCCATTTGATTAACTAATTTTAATGCTCAAATACTTTCTCAAAGTGTCATTGGTTGCTAGTAAAAAAAACAATAACTGGGAAATGGAGAAGAGCCAAAGAAGAGAGGATAGTGATTGTAAAAAATATATTTGATATGGAGAAAATGATCTTTTTGTCTTGGACAAACTGTGGATATATTTGATAGGAATTGCTCAATGGTTATTGCATACAGGTAAATGATAGTGTATACAGTAAGTAACTATGGAGTGTTTCGAAATGAGCATGACGTTTTAGTACCTATAGGCAGTATGTGAGGTATTTACTGAGCATTATGGGCTTAAAGCTGCTCTACCATATATGTTGTTGTTTTTTTGACTGCTGGTCCTATTCATTGCAATTCTTTCCCATTTTTTTCTGACAGGATTGTTAGCCCTATCAAGAATTGTCGTTACTTGTCTTTTTATTTAAGACACCCTTTAAAATGGCAGATTCCCTTATCAGTGCTAAACTAAGGAGCTGATTGAGATGCACACATAGACGTTATACAATCACAGGCATCAAAAACACATGCAAATGATGAAGTATAATGCAAACTTAACATTGCATATTTCCTGCGATGTTACTATTGTGAATGATCACATTGCAATATTGATGACAAAGTGATATATTGTGCAGCCCTAATAGACGTTAAATTGTATGCATAGTAATTCACACTTTATCTTGCACAATAAATGATGTAACATGAGGGAATATTTTTTTAATTCTTCCCTGAGTTGATAAATGAATGCATTACTTTTTTTTAAAACTTTGCTGACACTTTTTCTTGTTTGTAGGTGACAGATGAGCTGCAAACGAGAGAAGTGACTAACGCCGAGCGGGAGAATTCAGTCAAAATGAAGAGACAGACCATTGACCTTCTTCCTGACGCTGAAAACAACCTGCTCAAATTACAGGTACACAAATCATTCCACGTACACATCTGCCATCAAGAGAGAAAACAGTAAAAGCTAGCATAACAGCACAGTGGAGAAGAATGAATCTGCATATAATAGCCTGTGACTAATGACATGTTTGTCTTTGTCTGTTCTGTGTGTGTGTTTGTGTTTTGGTAGAGTCTGGTGGAGTCCAGCTCTAAACGAGTGGTTCAATTGGCCTCACAGTGGGAGAAACACAGAGTCCCGTTGATTGATGAGCACCGCAGGCTAAAAGAGCTATGCAGCAACAGAGAGGTGCCTTGTGTTCTCCATCCCTATAGAAAAAAAACATGTCATATGTGCTTCTGTCTGGATATGGTTTTTCAGTCATTTTAGTTACTTGTTTATCAGCTAATAACTGGCTGGTTTGTTTATCTTGCGTTTGTTGTTTTGAGATTAACTAATAATTTAAAAAGGATCTAATTTTAAATTTGATCTATTTTCTTCTAATAAATTTAATCAATTTAAGGCAAATCTTTAAGAGCGGCAATAAATGTTTTGAGCAATTTCTAGTTTTTCTAGTTGACTTTAATTAATCCGTATGTTTACAATTGCTAAAATTTGGAGAATTTTGTTAATTATTTTTTTACAAACAAATTAAGAGATTTATAATGCGATATGATTGTCTTCATTTATTACATTTTAAATATTAGACCATCACAGAGCAGTTTTATTTGAATGTCAGTGATTAACTATTGTAGTTTTGGTTAACAGTTTGAATTGTGTATTCTTTTTATTTTTTGTTTTCTTTTTATTTTTTGTTGTGAGTTTTTTATTATTTATTTTAACGCATCCAATCAAAAAAATATTTTTCCTTTTATATTTGTTTTAGCCAATATTACATGACAGTCTACTGAAAGTTAAACTAAAAGAAATTGAGAAATGTTTTTTTGCCAACTAGCTGTTTGTTTGTTTGTTTGTTTGTTTGTTTGTTTGTTTTTTGAAGAGTTTGTTTAATCTTTATTTAAATTTTTTTTCTTCATATATTTATTAGATCTTTTTGCTAAATAATGATAAAATAACAAAAACAATAATAAAATAAAAACAAATTTAAGAACACACAATTTACATAATATTTATATATGGTTCCCCAAGTTAGTCAAAGTCTTTCTGCTTTGATGATATAAGTCTCTAGTTGTGTTTTACATTTAATTTATATTATTATATTTAATGATGACCATGCCATCAATCTTGTATTTTGTCAGAAAACAAACACAGTAATCTAATCTTTTGCTGCGTATAAAAACCTGTCATTACAGTGTTGAAGTTATGTTTATTTCAATCACAGTATTGTGATGTGGATATATTCAGTAGTAGTCATGAAGTCAAAATTATGACCTTTAATTCATTGTCTGCATTCCTGTTATGTAAACTTTCACCCTAGTCTGAGTCCTCCAGGAAGCTGTCAGAGATCAAAGACCTGCATGACAAAATCCGACAGTCTGCCGAGGAGGCCAAAAAGAAGGAAAGCCTGTACAAGCAGCTGGTATGGAGACATTTTTATTTATTTATTTTTACCTCCCAGCTCTGCCTTTCGATCATTCATGAAATGAATTTACCACTTCCACCATGTTTTGACCAGCCACACAAACAAAAATAATTGCAATGAAGCACCTGTTCCATGCTAATGAGTTTGTCCTCTTTAACCCCACCCCCCTTCAAATATCATTGGTTCAAAAAAAAACTTCACCTAAATATATATATCAAACACCAGATACAGTCTTATTGTGTCATATTATATAAACAGACAAATTTACGTGTTGTCTAAAAAAGCATTTCAGAAGTTAAGTCAGTTTTATTGTGTGCTGGTTTAACATTCAGCTTGTTTAAGTTCTCCCTCTCCGAATGTTTTTTTCCCCAGCTAACAGAGTTTGAAACGCTGTCTAAAGATGTGTCTCGCTCTGCCTACACCATCAGGATCTTGGAGATCGTCGGCAACATAAAGAAACAGAAGGAGGAAATCACTAAGGTCTTTGATTGAATTCACCCTTTATCTAGCCTGCAATAAAATACTTCATCTTGAGTTCATGACCTGTGTCTGTAGACATTAGCTTCACATTTGAAGTCGGCAGCTCTTCTGAAGGCTTTTGACCTCTGACCTTATTAATCGACACCCTGCAGATTTTGTCGGACACAAAGGACTTGCAGAAAGAGATTAACGGCTTGACGGGGAAACTGGACCGAACATTTGCCGTCACAGATGAACTGGTGTTTAAGGTCTGTCATATGAATTACGGTCTTTAAAAATTAACAAATGAACTTGTATAAGCTACCATTTAAAAGTCTGGTGTATATAAGATTTAACGTTTTTGAAATAAGTCTCTTTATGTATTTAAAGAGTAAACAAACACCACCAATATAATGTAAAATTATCATTCAATTTTTTTTGGTGTCAATTTGGTGTCCATGTTGAAATCAGTTATTTTAGTGTTATTTAAAATGTGTTTGCTACCAGACATAAATTAATTGTTGAATCTCAGTTTTTTTATGCAATCTCACTCTCTTAGACTCTCTAACTTTTTTGAAACGTTTCAGGATTTAATACTATATATTTTTTTAAATACAGGATGCCAAGAAAGATGAATCCGTCCGCAAATCCTACAAGTATTTGGCTGCTTTACATGAGGTATGTGTTAGTAACCTAGTAAAAAGTTAGCAAATAAATATATCATGTATTTTTATAACGTATCTGGTCTTACTTGATTTGATAAAATTTCTATAATTTTTTTGTCTATGAATAAAATTAATTGTAGTCCTGAAATTCAGGCACTGTGTTGAACACTTTCTTGACATGTGTAGAGCCAGACAGAATCTGTGGAAATGTTTTGCAATTTCTGCTGAGAATTTTGTAAAAAATCTGTTGATTTATGCAGATGATTTTGGGAGTATCGTAACTTAAAAACTTAATATAAAATACAAAATAATATGTTTTCAACATTTATATAATGTTTACAATGTAAATCAAATTAGATCCCCTTATATTGGTAAACAAAGCAAGTCTTCCATATAATATATCGACTAAAAGACAGAAAATATTACTTTACAAACTGGATTGTAAATAAATTATATGAACATTTTCATATTAGTCAACAATATTTACACAAGTAAATAAATAGCCTCAATGATTGGCTGGAAATCTGTGGATTTCTGTGTGCGCAGATTTTGTTTGGGCCTATCATGAGACATGATGTGCTCAATCCCCTTCAGACAACAGTGGCTTTTTATGCTCTAGCAAAGTTCCTCTCAGGCAGCATGTTCGGGCATTCTGTCTGAATAGGGAAACATCAAATTCTCCAAAACTGTTTGCCAAGCTTATGATTACATTACATATTTGGAAAAACTAATAATATTAAACAACAACTGTCTCATAGGTTTCATTTCTAAACGTTCAAATCAAACAAATAGGCATATTTTCGAATTGCCCGAGCTAATGCGCATGCACACTTGAAAGGAAGGAGATCACGACACCAACCTCATTTATGGCCATTCTACATGTTATCATCCTCTGAATAATGCCTTGCCAGATTGCGCTGCTCTTTTGAAGTAATCCACAACTTGGTCTTGATGGAGAATCTCCTCCAGAAATGACAGTGACTCTTTGTGGGCGTTTGAGTAGTTGCTGTCATGTGATGTGTGCTTGACAGGACTAATTGTACATCGCATTAGTTTCATACAGATTACAAAACCAAAATGCTTTTGTTTCCACGTGTAGTGGATTCAATTATATAGAGATTTCAAGTTTTATGTGGATATATTTCTTATGTCTGTGAAGCAAGTATTCGCTGAGATTTCAGTGCGTTTGTTGACCACATAAACTGTTGTGAAAGCACACGTCTGATCCAAGCTTCTCCCCCATAGAATCGTCAGTCCATAGCGATTGATGATTGGCTTCTGTACTAGTAGGGGGGCTTCATTCACCGTATTGACTGTAAAGGCAGATTTATACTTCTGCGTCAAGCGCACGTGTGTGTTACGGCGCAGCCTACGTGTGGACGCATAGCCCCTCGCCGTTGACGCCCACTATTCAAATAAAGTAACCCGTACACGTAGCGCAAGCTCTGTGATTGGTCGGCTTGGTAGCGTTTACAAGTGTGGAGTCCCGTGAAGGAGCTCCGGATGGTTGTTTTTGTGTTTACCCTATGATTGAAGTTGTTGCACGTCTGCCAGTTCCTGCCTCAAAATGAGCGAATTTGAGCCACTTGTACATTAAGGAAGTACACCAGCGAAGAAACTCGACACAGAGAAACATAAACACCTACTGCCAGCTAGCGTTTCGGAAGTGTATTACAGAAAAAACAGAAACAGCGCGCAGAAGTATAAATGCAGGGCTACGCGCGAGGCATACGCCGTGGGTTACGGCAATCACTTGACGCAGAAGTATAAACCAGGCTTTACACTTTTCTCCATTCAAAACTATGTGAGTGACATGTCTTGTGTATTTTATGGTATTTGGCTCTAGTCATAAGCAGTGCTTTAATCCATCTGTTTAACATCTAAAACACAAAAGATTAAATAACCTTTAGTGACTCTGTGCTTTCAGCAATTCTGCAAGAGAATTTTCATTTTAATCATTCTAACATTTTTGTGCTCCCAGAACTGCACTCAGCTGATTCAGACCATTGAGGACACTGGAACCATAATGAGAGAAATCCGAGATCTGGAGGAACAGGTGTGAGACAAACCAGTGTTTAGAGGCACTTTCATTTGTCAAGACTTAAGCAAACATGCCTCCATGTCACTTTTTTACTGTGAGAAACTAGGTCAGACGCTCAGACTGTTTTGACTTGTGTGATAAGTGTTTGGTAACTCATTGAACTTGCAGTTCTGACAATCAAAAGTTCCCATAGACTTAAATTGACAGAATGATTAAATGAGCCCAGACTATAGAGTGCAACTGTCTGGTTCTGGATGTTATATCACCATTTATTTATATATTAGGAAATTGATTTTAAACAATCACTGATAAACCTTTAAAACAGACCATGTGAACTCTTAGGTTGTTAATCTCTTTCATAGTCTTTGTTTCTTTTATTTAGACTTATGAAATGATTGTTTAATAGTAGACTTCAGGCAGAAAAACTATATTGCACATGATTCAGTGCAGGAAATAACAACAATTAGAGTTGCTGCGTTATGTATTTACAGCTATAGAAAAAAAAACATTTCAATTCGCAATTTCTCAGAATTTACAATTTATAATCATTTGTTTTTTCCATAAAATAAAAGTAGTCCTGTGGTTTGAGACATATTTCTAATCATTTTTATAATACATAATACCAATGTTTGAACTTCAGAACAGTTAGGAAATCAGAAACATTTTGCTATTATAACAATTTAAATTTTCTGAAATAAAACAAAAGTACATTATTGACTAAGCATGGGCCGGTATCAGATTCTGACAGTAAGAAACCTTGGATAAAAAAATATCATGGTTTCACTGTATTGTGATTACTGCTGTAAAATAAATTCTTTTTAAATATCTGGGTAAAAAACAAAAGCTTTTTTTCTCTTTTGAACACAAAATATTTTATTTTGAGAAACATTTATACTATTCTGGAGCAGTAAACATGTCAGGCTAAATAACTGAAATTAATCATGCTGTCTTCAATAGTTTGAAAAACACAGATTTCTTCAATTTAAAATGGCATCTTTGGAGATCTTTTCTGTTGGAGATACTGTTGTCCTTATAAAATAAAAAAATAAAAAATATATATATATTACACAAACGATATAGCAGAAAATGTTGGCGGTTTTAAAACCTTGACTTTTCCAAACTGCAGTATACCTTGAAAACGGTTATCATCCCATCCCTATTATTGACATCATTCTGTTTGAAATTTAGAAGAAATGTTCTCAGACCATTATTAAATAACAAACCTTTGCCGTTTTACTCACACCTATATCTATGAAATCCAGTAAATCCAGAAAAACAGAATTTTCAAGTGGTCTCTTAATTTTTTCTATAGATATTTAATTTAACACATACATGTATAGCAAAAGCTTTACATGCATTGTTTTTGTTGATGTAACAATTTCTCCATTGATTTTAATTGAATTTTTTTTTTACTATGGGATTATAGGTATTTCCCTTATTAAAGTTATTAAAAGGAAAAGGGTTCTTTAAAAGTTGAAATTTTAGCATCATTTACTCTACCTTCATGTGTTCCAAACCTGTTTGTCTTTCTTTTGCCGAACACAAAATAAAATATTATAAAGAATGCTGGAAATGGGTTAGTATGGACTTCCCTGGTGTTTTTGACGTCACTATGGATGTCAATTGTTACGTAATTTCAGCTTTCTTCAAAATGTCTTCTTTTGTGTTCAACAGAAAAAAGAAACTCCTAAAGGTTTGGAACCACTTAAGGGTGCGCAAATGTAAATTTTCTATTTTAGATGAACTATCCCTTTAAATACATGGTCTTATGCCTTTTTGTCTAATTTTCAAATAGTTTGCTTCAACTAACAGATAGACCAATGTTTGTAATGTGGTGGTTCACCTTGTATATTCTTCGTTTGCTTGAAGTTTTATAACACTTTTTATAATTGTAATGGACACAACGCTGCTGAAAAAGTCTTCAGTCATTATAGCACCCTGTTAACCACCCATTCCATCTGTTAACTAGCTTAGTATCTGCCTGTAACATGCTAGTACTGCGATAATGGTTACTAGCAATTGCGTAGCAACAATCTAGAAAGTAACCACCCAGAATAGCATACAGCCACGTAGCAACACCCTAGCTGTTAAAAATCTTTCCACCAGTTTTGCATCTTTTGTTTTTGTTTTGTAGATTGAGAGTGAAAATGGCAAAAGGACAGTTAGCAATCTAGAGAAGATCCTTGAAGACTACAAGGCCATTCGTCAGGAGAACTCTGCTCTTGCTGCCAAGATCCGGGAAGGCTGAGGTCTGTCTCTCCGTCTATGTTTGACGGTACTAGAAAATGAAACCCTGGCCTGCTGAAATGAGAGCTGCTTCGAGAGATGACGGTTTGGCTCCATCTGCGTCAGCCCTCCATCCGAAATAATCCTCATCATGTCAGCAACTTTCAGCTCTTTACTGAGGGTTTGAACACAAGAGTTTTTTGCATCAAAATGACACAAATTTGAAGAAATATTAGTTAAAGCTAACTCTGATCATTGTGATGAGATTCAGTTTTTTAACAAAAAGCTTGGACTGCAATAATTTGGGAAGGGCCAGTACTGGTGCTTCAGCTTGGTAAAACATCTTTGTTATACAGTGGTAACCATATTATGAAAGTTAGCCGTGATCTCTGACTGTTGTCCATTTAAAAAGGTTGAACTTCTCATGAACCATACTCGTTTCGGGACGTTTGATTGTGCTTGGAGAATAATGGGCTGATAACAAGTTAAAACACTCATGAACAGCTTGCCTGTTTCGTATTAAAGCATTCATTTGATAACATATCTGTTTGTTTGGCTCTGATGGATCCTTTAATCTGTTCAAATATTCATCATTGAAAGTTATATTGTCACAAGAAGTACTGTCTGTAGGAAAACAACATGTAAGTGTCTGATTGACTAACACTGATGATTGTCCCAATCGAAATGGTTTTCAAGACAATTTCATAGTTTATGCCTGTCTTTGGAATGTTTGATTTTAAAGATTATATAGAAACGAATGTTTTGTTATTTACCATGACTTGTATACTGTACATCTGCTCAATCTCTGAACATGATGTTCTGTTATTTCACCAAATTGTCACCGGTTGTTATTTTCTTAAGGACAGACATATTTGCTAAGGATTCATCTGTCTTTTATTTAGCTAAAGGAATGAGGTTTTGACTTTAGAATGTAGATATTTGACCATTAGGTTTGTCAAAATGACATTTTTGTCATTTACTGTAATTATTTGAATAGTGTTGCACAATTTGGGGGAAAGTCTGATACAGAATCTATATAAAAAGGAATGTTTTGTAGTTTACCACAAATCAAATTTGATATATCTTAACAGTCTGTGAACATGTTCTGATATTTCATTGCCACTTGCTGTGCTTAGGAAATTATTAGTTTATTTGATAAAAAACATTTCTCATTTACATTACACTCCAATCTATTATAAATGTTGCGTTAAAGTTTTAAAAACTAAACGCATTAAAATCATAGGCCTAAATGAGGTGCAAAACAAAATAAACACACTCTTGTTTGTCATGTGTTGAAATCTCCATTTGATGAAAAAAAGGTGATAACGTGACCACATTTTTTCACACAAAAATGTCCCAAAACCACACGTTTCACCTGCGTTTACGTGTTTAGCGTGTGGATTTTGTTTCTTGTATTTTGCTTGCTTTTATCGTAATTGCAATCAAGTTTAAGAATGACATTTTATACCCGAAATGTTTTCGACAATATTCAGGAGATTCTGTTATTTTGATAGTTTGGTCACGATTTTCCTGAGTCTGTCACACACTCCTCTGCAAAACTCTCGCCACACCCTGTTTTTCACATTTTCAATGAATATTGTATGATTCTCAATCAGTAAACTAATTATTTCCGATATAAAATGCCCATGAAGCTGCAACATGTGGGTCTTTACTCTCTTTATGTCCTGTTATTTATAACAAGTTGTGAATCAAAGGAATGTGTGTAAAACGTGTTATCTGCTACTCTGCAACACGACCAGAAATCGACTTATTGGAAAACTGTGTGCATTCCGGATGGGTTTCATGCATAAAATCAGCTTTGTTATCTTTTAGGATAGGACAGTAAGATAAGTCGAATACATGGTCAAGAGAAGTAAATCAATGTTTTGCCACTGCACTAAAGCGTCCCCATAATGAGTCCCGTTTGTTTCAATGTTTATGCTGCAGCGGATTTGTCTATCAGCGCTTCTGAAATCTGACATGAAACACGCAAAACTAAGAACATACAAAAAAAGCTTCAGGAAAATTTTTTTTTTGAAGAACAACCCGATCCTTTACGGTTGTTCTAGTACATACATGCCAGCGTCTCCAAGAACAAAAACTGTCTTAAGCATATTGGTCACGTAGCGCATGTAGTCAGTTGCTAGGTCGTTTCGACCAATCGTAAGGCATGAAATATTGCAATATTTTCATCCAGGAAACGTATTGGTTGAACAGGCATGTAAACACGTTTTTCTCCTAAACCAAACCCCTAAAACAGTGACTCATCAATGTCCGCGTCTTATTGGCTCAACCAACCGTCAATTATTACATGTTTGTAATTTGATTGGGTAACACAACAGCTTGCGCCCCACCCAATGATGCCCTCAACAAAGCTCTATCAGTTCCCACAGCAGAAATCGTGCTGAACACGCGGGACAAGTGCGAATGAAAGAAGTAAACAACTTCGTTAGCATAGTTTAGACATGGCTTGCAAAAAACTAGGAAGTTTTAGTAACGCGATGTGGCAAAGAAGCTCCAGCTGCAGAGTTTCTCTCTGCGCAGGAATGAATATCCCTGCTTTTGCATGCGGGAGCTTCGCCTCGGGTGCTTCAACAATGAACGGACAGAAATGCTGCAAAGATGGACAAAACTGTGGACCGACGAAACACTTGGCAGCTAATCATAATCCGGTTGCAGCATCAGTCACATCTCACAGACACCAGTTTGTGGGCAAAAGTAGAGGCGAAGAATCCCTTACCAAATCTGGCAGGGCTTTTTCATCCACGGCCCCGCAGATCAACAATAAAACGTACCTGTGGGCGAGATACAATGAGATGAAACGGCTCGTGCACGGTATGTTGATATAATTTCAGTTCTTAGATGTGATATTCTTTAATATTTGCACTGGCTCCAAAACTCGTTTGTCCTCTTTTCACCCCCCCTAAAGAGGCGCTGGCCTCTGGACATTTTGTAAACAACTGCCAACTGCCATTCACATGTCCGATGCATGATCAATGTTTTTTAATTCACCACAGCCTCAGGTCTAAGAAAGATAGTGGTTTGCTTATTAGCTATGTTTAGAGGCATTTAAATAAATAATATAATATAAATAATAAATTATATATATATCACAAATATTAATCCTAAACTTTAAGTCTCCTTCCCTCCTTCCAGATTTGATTCCTCCAGGAGTGTGCAGTCTCCTAAACCCCTCCACCATCTACGCCAACAATGAGGTGAATCTGGAGGAGGTGGACATCTACGGCTTTGACTATGATTACACGCTCGCGCTTTACTCCAGCGCGCTGGACGAGATGATCTTCAACAAGGCGCGAGAGTTTCTCGTTCAACACTACAAGGTTCGAGAAATACAACTAAACGCATCCTTTGGCCATAAGCATATTGTTTGCATATTTCGTTGTTATTAAACAAAAACTATATAAATATATGATAATACTCTATATTAGTGTTATTATGAGGTAATGTGCATAAGCAAGAAATCCGTTTGTGCGTTTTACGCGAAATGCAGGGAAGTGGAATGAAAACTCGTTACTTATTTTAACATCAGCTTACTGAACTTTCAAAACACACAGAGTGCAATAAAAACCGTCAAACCCTTTTGTCTTACTGCATTTTTACCAAAGTACACAATTTAGAACCAAGCCATGAACACAAAAACAGTCTAGCACAATGAAAGAGAGGTCTAGAGGTGCGTTTTTTTAATGTAAAAAAAACCCCCAACTAAATCTGTATGCAAAGATTTTACACAAAAAACAAAGCAATATATTCCAGGTAGAATGCAGAAATGACACAACAATTTAGCATTTACGCAGCATTCCAGAATAAAAAAGATATGTCTAGAAATGCAATTTGTTAAAATTTCAAGTAAAGTTTTTGATGCAAAGGTCCAATGCACTTTAACATAGAAACGCTATGGAAAACTATTCACTGTTTAATGCAGAGGTTTTAATCATGACAGAACCAAACCCACTTTTGTGTTTTCAGCTTCAATTAATATTTATAAATTTTTTTTAACAAAATGCGTTTTATTTAAAATGTTAAACTTTATATCTAAATGGAAAGAGCTAGCTTTTTTACTCTAGAAATCTTTAAGACTGCAGCATAGTGGAATAACAAATGTAAGGTACAGACTGAATGTGTTTAATAGTATACAAACATAATTTAAAATGCAAAACAAAATGCATAGCATATGCAAGCATAGTGATATTTTATAAATATTCAAGGTCTACTACTGTTAACTTGAGATCTGTGCTATTAGCACATTGTAAAATATTCAAACACAACAGTCGAGTGTGTAAATTTTTCTATAGAATAATGATGGCAAAGCAGCACAGCAAGATGCAAAACATGTGACATGTGAACGGCCCCTTAGCATAAAGAGGTCATTCACACAGAATGCATAATTCCCTTTACATGGACTTAAGCCATGATTTGTAGAGTTGAACTAATTTTAACAGAATGTTTTAAACACCGAAAATAACGAGAGCATAACAGTCAAAACACGTCCATAGTAAAAGCCTAGAAGAACAATAGAAAAAGCACAGCACTGTTCAAATGGCCTCAAACACAACAGATGAATCCCGGACCTTTTGCTTTAGCCGTTCAGATTTTGTGCAGTTCTGTTTTGCCGTATTGTTCCAGTGATGGCGGTCTGTCTGGGGAGTCATGTGGAGTCAGGGGGTGTGAGGTTAAAGGTTGGCATTTTTGAGATGGCTCAAGTTTTGCTGTGTCTTTCTTTCCTTCTTTTCTCTAGTACCCAGAGGGAATCAGCAAGTATGACTACATTCCCAACTTTGCAACTCGGGGCCTTCACTATGACATCCAAAAGGTGCATTAAACATTCTTAATTAGATTTTTACAGCACTATTTATTAGAAATGTGCCTTAAAATAAAGTAACCCCCTTTTATTTGTTTGATACAGGGACTGCTGATGAAAATTGACGCTTTCCATTACATCCAATTGGGCACAGTTTATAGGTAAATTCAGATTAGAATTCGGTTCGGTTTGGTTTGTGTGGAGATTGAAGAAGCATCTTATATAATTCATAGGGGTTATCATTTATTTATTTGTTTTGTTTTTTCCTCATATGCAGGGGTCTGAAGCCTGTTCCTGATGATGAGGTCATGAAACTTTATGGAGGCTCAAATCATGTTCCCCTTCACCAAGTCAGCGGATTTTATGGCAAGGTGATTGCTCCGCATTAATTTTAAAGCGTTTTTCTTTTAGTTTTGCACTCGAGGGCAGATGTTTACATAGCAATGCTTACATTTTTCTGCCTCATTACTGAAAGGTCAGTGAGGGTAATGTGGTGCCACCCTACAGGAGCTCAGATCTGATTTTGTGTGCCCAGTCGCCATGAATAAGTGGCTGAGCTCTATATACCTACAACAAAAACATTTCAGCCCCTTTCTGTAGGAGATGGTTATCAGGCACGTTCTTCTGGGCAGTGTTTCCGTGGTCGTGGGAAACCCTGTGTTTTCCAAACTTGGTGATTAATCGAACTGTACATTTTTCTGGTTACTCCTTGTTGCAAAATATTTCATAAATGATTATTAAAAAAAGTCCTTAGTAATGTCTAATCTTTTCAAGTCTGTTCGACCTTATGGCTCACAAACCTGTATGAATTAGTCGTTATAATGGCTGACAGATAGAAAAAAGCAAAAGATCAAACAGTTCGTCCCAGTGAACTGAGGTATGCTTGATTTAAATCTATGTATATGTGTGTGTTTTTTGTAGTTCATATTCTGTACTATGTTTTAGGCCTGCATGATGCAGAAAAAATCTGATGTTGCTATTATTTATATTTTCTGCAGTTATATATTGCGATAGGTATACAATTTCACCAGATGACTTGATTTTAGATTGATTGGGGTGATTTCATAAGGGTGTCAATCATAGATAAAAAAAAATAATAAAGAGTTCGCAAGTAAGAATAATTACAATAGACCAAAGCATAAAGTAAAATAAACAGTGCTTTATGGTTTCCGGAGAGTCAAACAGTATTCGGGTACTGAAATTGAATAATGAAATGTAAAAAATGTTGATATTTTTAATATTTCATTAAAGTTACAAATGTTTTAAATGTTTGTGGCCGAATGCTTTAAACTCTTGAAATGCCTTTAAAACACATGCAAATGATAAAGTTTCACTCTTATCGTTGAACTTTGCAATGACTTTACAAGTGTCATGTATACATGTAAAACCCTGTAGCTATACATAATGTAAACATCAGACAGGTAGACAAATAGAAGTATTTGGGTGAATTAATAGGCAACAAGGTTTCATAGAAAAATCATATTAATAGTGTGTGTAGCAAGATAAAGCAAATAATCTATTTTTTGCGTCGTCTTCGATCTTTTAGAGCATCGAAAAACATTCTTGAACATTTTTTTATGTCTGTACTTATGAGTGTGCTGCACTATTGTAATTCTGTATAGTATATGAGTATGTCTGTGAGTCTAAAAACAAAGTGGATAAACCAGATTAAAATCTGTTCAAAGATCGTAGGAAAGCCTCCTGAGAAATTATATGACCTTTTGTATTAAAAGAACCTCACAAGACTGGCAAGGAACATCAATTTGTACCCTAGTCATGTCTTGAATCATGAATTTATACCATTAAAGTACAACCGTCGATTTAGAGTCCCAAGTTTTAATAAAATGAAATTAAAAAAGTCATTTGTAAATCAGGCTGTCTTGGAGCTGAAGAAGTCTTTCTTTGTCTCTTTGTATGGAGAATTTATCTTGCTGTCCTGTGATGTGACTATTGCAGACACATTGCGATATTAATACTAAAATTAATTATTGTGCAGTCCTACTATGTTTGTTTGCCTTTAGATATTTTTATAAACCAGTAGAGAACCAGTGTACTAAATTGTCAGTCTGAATTTTTTCTTTCCTTTTCTAAATCTTTTTATCATTACAAACAGCTGATGTGGTCATGCAAATTTAAGACTGATAGATTTGGTTAAAATACTGGCTAACTGTGTGTGTGTGAGTGTGTTAGTGTGTGAGTGTGTGAGAGGTTTTTCACCAAAACGGTCATTAAAATATATGACCTGCAATTTCCTAGCAGTCGCACAACAGTATTTCCATCTCCTGCTAGATCTGACATGTAATTTAAGCATACAGATGAAAGCAGTTTTGTGTGAATAACATCAGACTCATGCATTTTATTATGGTTTGTTTCAGGGTCCCAAAATGAAGCAGTTCATGGACGTTTTCTCCATCCCCGAAATGACTCTCCTGGCAGCTGCAAACGACTACTTCATCTCAAACGACATCGAGTACGACCCAGTGCACCTCTACAAAGATGTCTCCGTAAGTGTCAAGTCAAAACGCCTCGGTGAATCTCGCTCAAACCTCTGTGTGATTTCCTGACGATCAGAAACCTGTAGGTGAATTTGCACAATAAAGCCGGCCTGTTTTCACAGACTGTGGGAATAGTTTACAAACTGCTTTTGTCATTTAAAACCGTGAGAGCTGTTTCTTGTCTTTCGTTTTGTAAACTCCGTCGTCAAGCGGAGCAGATTCTTTCTTCAGCCCGTGGTTAAGCGCCGCTGACGGATTTGTTTTCTTTCAGCCTGGATCACGGTGGTCCTGAATTGGGTTACAGAGCGACTTTGTTTTTTCATGCTGTTTTGGGTCAATTTACTTGCAAAAAGTAGTCTTGTCTTTCACTTCTGCTTTTCAACCTTGCTCTACATTCTGTTTAGCTTGAGCCGATTAACTGGAAATGAAAATCTTGGCCAATCTTTTTAGTTTAAGACCTGACAGATGTGTCGGCATGAGTCGAATAGGTTTTTTAGTGGGTAATTAGGGGTTTGCCTCATTAACACGTTGGCCGCAGCGCTTTTCAGGAAGTTAAGCGTCAGCACGCCACAGTTGTTTATCTTTTAGGTGCAGCTTTTTGAGTGGCTTCTGTCCGCACTGCTGGTAGAACAGATTGTACTGTACCCACAGAGACGTGAATGTACGTAACATGTCAGAGGGGGAACCGGAAACCTGGCAGCGGATCAAAGTAAAGCTAGTGAAAAAGGCGGTTTTAGAAAATCATTTTACTTACTAAGGGGAAAGGGAATAAAGGGAAGATAAAAACAGAGAATTGAAAGTGTTTTGCGTGAAACACTGGTTCAGAAAAACAAAAACTTTTATCATTTGAAACATATAAGCATTGTCATGCCCTGTTAAATCCATTTTATTTAATTTTGTTTAAAATAAAAAAAAATTATGGATAAATAGAATTTTAGGCTTCAAAAAAGATTGTACTTTAAAATCATGACAGATTTCACAACTTTATAATTTACAGCAGTTTTAATTTCATGAACTGAAATTTATTTACTCTAATACAATTTTATTCATGTTAAAGGTAACATCAATCTGGTTGTCAAAATAAAATAATGCTTAATTTTTATTGTTCATTGTTTGTTGCTGTTAGAAAATACATTAACTAATGGACCATCATTAAAAGTTTTAACATGAACTAACAATGAGCAACTTTTTTCATTTAACTTTTGTTGAGAAAGATAAATAAACACTCTAATAAATAGTGTTTACATTGTTTGTTCATGTTAGCATATACTCTAACTTTAAATGGACCATTGTTTTAAAGTGTTTACTGTTAGAAATCTAAGCATGGAAGAATATTATTTATTTATTTATTCATTATTTAAAGGTGCTGTATGTAGATATTTAAGAAACATCCCAAGTAAACATACTTGTTTAACTGAAAAACAATGCTAAAGTCAGATATTCTGCTTTGAAAATGTTTTCTCTGTGCCGGAACGCTGTCTTTATTTAGGTAAATTTAACCTGCACAATGCCAGTTTAGCCAATTATAATTCAGCAGTCCAGGTTGCCTTGTTGGAAAACAGCGTATTTCATTCATTCATTCATTCAGAAAGGCCCTGAAAGCATGCGTCCGTGACCGAAAATGCAACCTCCGGAGAGTATCAGACGTCAAAATGAGACAGATTCAGTTCTACATGAGGTTAATAATTAGCAAATGATATAAATATTATGAATGTAAACATTAGGTGAGCAGGTTACATTGTAACCTCTTGTCCTAACAACACGCTTTGTGATGAGATGCACAGTGATGAGCAATTTGCTTTAATACAGGCTTTCAGAAGCACAGAATATGCACTCACTCACGAAACGGTAAGGTTTATAATCTATTTAATACATGTTAACCCTCTTTAACTTCATTAAATGTAGATGCTGAATCACTTACATGTGTTTAGTTCTAAAGTTCAATTTCAAACGGTTTATTGTATTTTCAAGATCTGAGGTGAATTATCTGCTGCTGCTTTCAGTATATGGCAATACATGTCATGTAAAATGGCATTCAAACTCACATTGTTAGCATTTAGCACTGAATAAAGAACACAAGGTTTACCTGAGGTGATCACTGTCATAGGTTTCTGTTGTTCAGCCATGAGAAATAGAAACTGTTTCTAATATATCAATTCGAGGTGTTGGTTAGAACCAAAACTCCTTTTAATATGGAAAATATTTCCTCACGTGTCATTGCTTTTATTTAGAACACAGTTTAAATCTCTCCTCTACTCAATCTGGCAACCCGCGCTTGCGTTTATTTTGATCCAGGAGTGCAATACCTAGTTCAACCACTGGGTGTCAAACTTGCATACTGCACCTTTAAGTATTTTTTTATTGTTTCTACTACTGCTACAACATCTAATGTAAAATTATATTGGGTCAAATTAATTGTCATGTTTTTTTTAAGTTAATCTAAAATTTTATGTTAATGGGGTGATATGACAATGCTTGGGATTCTGTATGTCTACAAATAAAACGGTAAAATGCCAGTGAAGTGACTGTGAAATCAGCTCTGGCAATGAAATTCATGTGTTCATGTCTTCATATTGGAAGAAAACAAATGCCTTAAACATCACAAGCATCATTCGTGACATACTTAAAATAAATAGTTTATTTAATCTGGTTAGGTGTACTGACCTATTTTTTACTTTACTGTTGTCAAATTCTGTTAAATTTCATGTTTGTTAAATATACTTTTTTGTTGCTGTAAGTAAATATATTAACTAATATACTATGATTGAAAAGTGCTACCATGAGTTAACATGAACTAACAGATGAATAAATACTGTAACGAAATGTATTGTACATTTTGTTCATGTTAATACTCCAATTGAACTAATGGATCCAGGTGATGTGAAAATGCATGGGATTCTCTGTGTCCTCAAATAAAATGGCATGCTTAAAATAAATATTTGGATTTTATCTGATTAGGTGTACAGACCTACTTTTGCTTTACTCATCCAAATGTGTTCAACATCTGTGAAATTCCATGTATTTTAGTAAATTCCATTTTTGTAGCTACAGTAGTCTACATTTGAAGTGGATCAAAAAATAGTCCTAAGACAAAATAGTTGTTGTTGTTGTTGAAAGGTTTTGATCCACTCCAAATGTTGAGTACAGTAGATACCTAAAATTCCATCTTTGTTTTCTAAAAGAATTCATAGAGCCCTAGCATTGAACTGACGAACAAAACTCTGTTTTTTCAGGATGCGATTGGAATGGTGCATATCAAGGGTTACATGTATAAATGGATTATGCAAGATCTCGGTGAGTATGAACAAATATACACAATCCCAAATCATTTCCATACAACATGAGGCACAAAATAGATTAAAATCTGAGTTCAAGTAGGACTTGCAATGAGTTTTTTTCAGTCACTGTTATTAAAACCTGTAGCTAATGGAAACCAGACGTGAAGCTGACCCTCACAGACCCATTTTGCGCAGTGTGTTTCAGTGTTTTTTGTGTGTAAAGGCAGAGCAGTCTTTTGTTTTTAGAGCAGCAGACTGTTGCATAATGGCACCTCTCTGGAGGATGAGATTTTAAGCAAGCCCTTCTGGCCCAATCTAATCTTTGGTTTGAATTTGTTGTATCCCTGCAAACAAGAAGAGAACATGTAAATCCTTATCACAGATGTTCCATTGCAGCATAAACACTTTTTTATGTAAACAGGAAAACCCAATTTGATCAGATTCTGCCTGACCATCATCAGTCTGCAAAAATGACTGATTTGTTTTTTGTCTGTAGAATAGGCTGGCTTTTAAAAGACCCCCAGATTTTTGTTTTTCAATTTTCTGCCTTTTGTGACCCTGTTTCCTTCCTTGTTTGTT
Source organism: Danio tinwini (assembly GCA_903798205.1). Classification (NCBI taxonomy): domain Eukaryota; kingdom Metazoa; phylum Chordata; class Actinopteri; order Cypriniformes; family Danionidae; genus Danio; species Danio tinwini. The sequence continues at coordinate 7,191,080 of CAIGQZ010032240.1, read as the reverse complement.
CTCCAGAGAAATACATTCTCCGAGGAGACGAGACGTACGCTGTGCTGCACCGGCTGGCCAGTCAGGGGAAGAAGCTTTTCCTTATTACCAACAGCCCCTTCAGCTTTGTGTGAGTTTTTGTGGTTCGTCACATTCAAGTGCATTCCTAATGTGAGGTACATTTAAATGCATTCTCAAAGTGAAGCTCCTTGCAGTTAGTGATAAATGGTCTCTTGTTTAAGACCCCAAACTATATATATATTATTCATTCATTCAAAGTGTTAAGTGATTGTGTGTGTGTGTTTTTCCAGTGATAAAGGCATGAAGTACATGGTCGGAAAAGAGTGGAGGGACTTCTTTGATGTTGTCATTGTTCAAGCTGATAAACCACATTTCTTTAATGACTGCATAAAGTAAGTTTGTCTTAATGTGAATAAAAGATTTTGAAGGATTAAAAAAAGTGATTTTTTTAAAATTTGTTTTAATTATACAATTTTCATTTAAAGTAGATCGTTAAAAAGCTGTTGTTGGATTGTTTTATGTATTGTCTATTGTTTGGTCCTTATATGGTTAGAAAGCTATGTTTTATAGTAAAATGCTATTTATAAATGTTTGTGAATTTTATCTGTTTTGTCATGAAATATCAATAGGGTATATGCACAACTAGTGTTTCTTTCTATGCTGATAAACTTCTGGTGAACGGTTAATGTGACTTTTTTTTTCAATTTTATACATTTCTTTTTACAGCTTCGATGTTGTAAGGTAATTACAATACAATCAATTAAATAGACTTCAGCTTTCATAGAGCGTTTGAGATAAAAAGCTGTTTACACGCACATGCTCATAAGGATCAGCAGGCAAGCACAGAAACGCCATTGAAAATACTGGAGTTCATATTTTAAAGACAAGACTTTAAAATATGTACATTCTGAGACCCATTTTATATCATATATCAATCAGGCTGTAAAGATTGTTGATTTTTAAAGAAAACAGACCTTAAACACGCTGATTTTATAACTGCATAGTTCAGAAGCGTTTGACCCAGGTTACTGCTAAATTAAAAGTCCTTCTGCATTTAACATGCAGCTGGATTTTGACCCAGTTTCATTGATTTTGGGTTTACCTAATGGACGCATTTTTTCATCAGCTAATAAGAAATTGTATAATATATTAAACTTTGCTGCCAGAAATAATCATTTACTTAATTGGATTAGTGATAAATCTCCATCACTAAAAGATTAGCACAAAATAATTTTTGAGTTAATTCTCTTGGAACATCTTGCCTATGTTTTACACAAAAAACTGAACATTTTTTCAAAGTTATTTGGATTATTTGGAACCTAGTCTTTGCCTTATCATGCTAAAAGGAATATTATAACTGTATTGGTATCTGAAAAATAAGCAATGTTTTTAGTCCTTTTTCTGATCTGTTTTTTGGGGTAGTCCTGTTTTATATATAAGCTTTTGTTTCCTTTTTTTCTCTTTATTGTTTTGTGTTGATATTTTTCTTTGTGAGTCTTTTGAAGATGTATTGTTATGTCTGTATTGTGAAAATTCACCCTAGACCCTAGTGAAGCTGATATGACAATAAACTCAACTCAAATTTCAAAAGAACAACAATTGTTTGAAATGAAAGTCGTTTGTAAATTTATCTTTGTCAATATATTACATTTGAAAACAAAATGTAACTGTATTTTGATTTCCAATAATGTTTCAGTGATTATATTTATTTATTTTTGTCATGAATTACTTTTTTTTGACAGTGTTTTAAATCCTCTCCCTCTCTTTCCTTAATTATTCCAGACCGTTCAGACGTTTGGACAGCAATGGAGACCTGCAGTGGGACAGGATCAAGAGTTTGGAGAAGGGACAGATTTATAAACAGGTAATGCAGATCGGTTTTCTCCTGTATCGCTTCTTTTTATTCAGTGAAGATGAATATGAGCAGTTTTTTAGAGAGGCTTTTATTTGCTGCATCATTTATGCTGATTCATCTCTCCATCTGGATTAAACCAGGATTACAAATACATTTGGGACAGTTTGTTCAGAATTACTAAGTCATCTGACCTATATATGTGCCCTCCTCTTGTTATTTTGAAAAGTACATGGTTATTTTTTTGGGTTAAACTTCTAACATACTAAATTTTCCAGTGCCTGTGAGGATAACACAGATCTTTTCTGGTAAGCCAGAGATGCCCAAAGTAGGGCCTGCAGGCTAAAGTTGGCCCATGGTAACCTTTGATTTAGCCAGCCATCCCATCTGGAAATAGAGGAAGAATGATGGGGAGGTGGTTGCTGCGAATGCCTTTGACAGAGATGGTCATTTCCAGTTTAAGGAAAACTTTTGTTTTATTGCTGAGCTACAAAAAACAAACAGACTGAAATTAAATGATTCAATTAAATGTTGTAAATGAATCCGACTTTTAAAATGTAAATACTGTCATATAGAGAACAATGCATCAGATATCTGCAAGCAAATCAAGATAAAGGCAGGAGCAGTTTGACTATTCCGCATTGAACGTCAATGTGTTATAAATGGGATTGTTGATGTTTTTACTGAAATAAGTTCATTATTAAATGTTACATAAGACACTGCATTAGGTAATATAATTTAAAGCAACATTTTCTAGTTATTTTTAAATATTACCCAATAAATTAGGAAGTTATGCATGGCAAATTTAATATATACAGTTTGGTATTCATATTTGGCCCACAGCCCACATTCAAGTTTGCTTTTTAGCCCTTTATAGGAAAAGGTTTGGGCACCCCTGAGCTAAGCGTTGCTTATCTGTACATTGCTGAATGATTTATCCACATTATTCTGTTATTTCAATTTGGAAAAAGTGGAAAAGAAGGTGACAAGGTCAACCTGAGTCTCAATGGAAAATCAATGTAACAGTTCAGTGCTGTCAGGCTTGTACGAACACTCTTGGCTGACCAGCACTGAAGCTATGCGCACATTCTTAAGCTAAAACAGCAAATGAAAACCATCCTAAATTGGGTTGGACTTATGGGAAAGTTCCCTGGCAGAAACCTTAGAGCAAACCATTCCAACTATACGACATGAGTGTTGACACGTAGCTTCCAGAAAACCAAGAGAGAAAAAACCTGCAGGGTGTTGTCATTTTTAATTTTATTTTTTTTTGCTTAGTTGAGACTTTTACATCAATCACAAAATTAGCAGTTGGCTAACAAAACTGCCTTTGCTTTGCTTCATTTCAGGGAAACCTTGTGGATTTTCTCAAGCTGACAGGATGGCGAGGATCCAAGGTTTTTTATTTTGGAGATCATCTCTACAGCGATTTGGCCGTGAGTCATCTTCATGCTTCTGTCTGCACATTTGTTGCACATATGTCCTGCTTTTGTTTTATTGCTTTAAGCTTTAGTGTATTTTCAGCAAAAGCTGCAGTAAATATCACTGTGTAGCTTCTGTAGTCTTAAAATGTAATCACAAATTGATGAAATGTTGGATTATTGTCTAAACATCCCATCCTGTCATTTTTAGGACCTGATGCTGCGTCATGGGTGGAGAACAGGAGCGATTGTGCCTGAACTGGAGGTGGAGACGAAGGTGGTGAACACAGAGCAGTACGCGCAGAGTCTCACGTGGCTGCAGGCGCTTACTGGACTGCTGGAGCGCATGCAGGTGAGCACTGAGACTTCAAAATGCGTCCTGTTGAGCATTGCTAAATGTTGGCATGAGTCAGGAATTGCTATAGAGCAATTGCAGGGTTATGGATGTGACATTTGCCGTAAAAACTTAAAACATAAATAGAGAATGTATACGTTAACATTATATTGAAACATCTGTTTATATTTTCCAAAACAACTAACCACAGAGTTATGGGATCAGAAAAATATCAACCTGTAAACATTTTTATATTTTAAATGAGGAAAATAAACATGCGTTATGGATGGGCCCAAAATGTTTGCTAGTATAGTAGGGATGCACGATATATTGGCGGTCATATCGTTATCAGCCAATAAATGCTATTTTTAATGTTATCAAATATCAAAATTAGGCCGATATCTTTAAGCCAATAGATTACATCATTGTAGAGAACTGCCTGCCTCGCGCATGCGTGGGTCGAACTTGTTCAGACTTGTCCACTGCACTATAACGGAGCTTTCCTCACATTGTTTATTCCTTCGAAGTCCGTCCTTTCTTTGTGTGGTATTGCTGTGCGTTAATAACTCAGTAAGTAACCATGTTCCTTATTGTTGTAGATATGTTTGTGTCATTGTGTATTTTAGTTTTAATCGCCTCAGGAAAAATGTTACATGTGTAAACAATAGTAGCGATGCACAGGTGCTAAACAATTTATTGAGTTGTTTGTAATCTAATATGATTATTTGTTCTTATTTTTGTGGTTGTCTTGATGTGTGTCGCTATTATGTGATAGTTGCATGGTTGTATGGTTTCCTTTCTGTGCCAAGTAAAATGGACAATAAAGTTTAAACTAAACTGCACAACCCAAACAAAACAATGCTATCAAAAGGTTAAGAGTTGGCCCACTATAGAACAAAAATTATTAATTTTATTTGACATTTTGGCATTTATGAGGAAAAAGCTTTGTTATAGATATGACAGATGTGAAACTGGCACTTGTGTGACTGGCAAATCAAATATAATAGTTTGAAAACATCGACAGAGACATTTCCACAGCCTACACAAAAAACCTAGAAAGGGTTTCGCTATTTTGGTGGAAACAATTTTTTGTTTTTATGGCAAGGTTGACATTCGCACGGAATTGCTCTAAATTTATTTGTTTTTTACTGTTGTAGTCACCAAGTACCACAGTTTCAGATCTTTTTTTATGTTCTACTGAAGAAAAAAAAAAAAACTCCATATTGATTAAAATTGAGTAAACTAACAGTTCTTGTTTGAGGTAACAATCCCTTTTAATGAGCTCAAAACAATGGCTTCTGCATTACATGTGCTTGTGTTTCCCGTATGGTTAAAGGGGACTGACCTGATAAGTTTGGCAGGGGCCCATTCGCTTGATATCGATCTGAATTGATTGTTCGTGTCCAAAGTTAGATTCTCAGTGTAAGAAAAGCTTGGCATGATCAGGGTTATCTACAGTATTTAAGTTATACACAATCCATTCAACCTTGTGCTCTGTTATAAAATGTTTGAGACAAAAGGGAATGTATAATGTAAACAGACGATGTTTCTTTACATCTAAGTCGGCATGTCCTGAAGCAATCACTCAGTACATGAATAATTGGCTTTTCCTGTGTTTGTGCAAAAGGCCATGAGAGTTTTCGATGTTATGGCCAATGAGAAGGATGATAACAGGAGCGTTGAATAAGCCAGAGATTTGATATTAAAAAATAACCACTTTTTTGTTGTTATCATAACATTTTTATTTTGATTTGTGGAGCTTTGTTCCTTTTTGAAACGTGTGTTTTTGTTGTTGTTTTACAGGATTTAATTTTCAAGTTGAGTTTTCAGCATTGTTACTAGGGCTGTGCGATTTGGGGAAAAAATCTAATTTTTAATTTTTTTATTTTTTGACAGATATTACGATTGCGATTTAATAAAACTTCAGATCAATCTGTATTGTAGCTTTTTACTGCTAAAATGCAGTGAGTGTTAGTTAAAAAAAGAAACTTAAAAGACATTAACTTACTTAAACGATTATTCAAATTAGTTTTTAAGTATACAGAAATTAAATGCTAGTTTTTTTTCTTTAAACAAACAGTAAACGCAAATAAAATGACAGGTGGTCTGCTGGGTCTGAAAAAGTCTTCAAATTTCAAAAACTAAATTTTAGGCCTTAAGTCTTTAAGTCTTAAAGTCTTAAATTCACTGAAATGTTGTGTTGTAGGTCTTAAATAATTTTAAACAGGTCTTAATTTTGTTTTGTCCAAGTAAAACTACTCAATTGTGCAGATATTCGTCCAATCATCAACAATACATCTTAATAAAACCTTATTTTTTATATTTCAGTTTTTTATTGTTAAGGGATACATTGACAAATAGCTGTTAGACAATTTTTACAGCAATTTACATAATTTAAATGCCCTAAATTAAATAATCAGGGAAAAAACCTGAAAACTATTACACAATTCCTCACAATAATACCAGGCCATTAAAAAACTTAACCGTTGTAAGTTTAAATTTCATTCTTAATGGTCTTAAAAAGTCTTAAATTTGACATGATGAAACATGTAGAAACCCTCAATGACCTTACCTTTCTGTAAACATGTTGAACTCAAATTAGGGAGATAGTGTAGCTTATTATACAAACAAAAAAATAATTAAAAAAATACAGAACCCTCAGCAAACTAACATGGCTTTCTATAGCTTATATTGTCTAAAAACAAAATAATTATCATAGATGCTACACAAAATATCATGACATTCAACGTACATCTGTGGTGTTGCAAAATGGCTAAAATATGTGCGAGACGGAAGAGTTTATCTCCTATCCAGCGATTGGATGAGGTTTTTAAATCCCTCTTTGGTCACTGCATTAAAAGGCACCGTGTCTTTAGCGAGGTATAGTAAGTTAAGGCGTTAACTTAGGCCGCATTTACACTGCAGATCTTGATGGGCAATTTTGTCTTTTAAAAGTGACTTGTATCCGATTGTCTGCATTTACACAGCAACGGCAAAGGCTCATTTGGACATCTTCTTTTAATATAGACCTTTTTAAACCAGTAGGCATTTTAATGTAATGTCCATGGCGTGATTTATGCATGTGATGTATGCAATAGTCTCTCGTTCACATGCTTAAATACTTGTGCTACATGACAATATAAAATACTGTTCTTTGCTGTTGCTTGCTACTAGACTGAGCGTCACTGGCAATACTTTCAGTTGACTTTTTAGCAAAACACTCCTTATATAGCCTGTGGTGCTTTTTAGATGCTGGTTGTTGTATTTCCTTGTGATGTGGCAACAATTCTGCACCAGCTCTTACAAATTACCTGTTTTTGTTCTGTGTCTGTGACTAAAATATTCCCATATTACTGATGTGCAGTTTTTCTTTAATAATAATTCATCTAATAATGCTTCTGAAGCGGCAGATGCCTTTATCCAACTCATCTCCGCTTTCCCTGTTTTTATTATTATTATTTTTTTATTATTGTGGGTGTTTCACATAGTTCGGTTGCGCAATTCTGATTGGGCTGAAGGAAAGTGTGCTCACTCAATTGGCTAGCAAGACTGTCACACACAGACGGCAGTCACGCATTTGCTCTGGGCGGGGGAAATTAAATAATATATATATTTCATATCGCAGCCTCTAATCGCAACAATTTAAATCGGGATTGCGATTCGATTTCAATTAATCGCACAGCCCTAATTGTTACTATTTAGTTGTTACTACTTAGTAAGAAACACAAAGTTTTAATTTTAGGAACATGTCCACAGAAAATGTTACTTAAGAACATTTTATTGGATTGTGCGGGTTTTAATGCAGTAAGAAAGCTCTTTATGTCAATGTTGCAGAACTGTTTTACAACTTTAAACCCAATATAGTTGTACAGTTTTTGCATAACTATATGGAAACTACAATGCTTTTATATCCAATTCTAAAAGTTTTCTTGTCAATTTTTGAGAGGTAATTTTCTCTAGAAGGTAAACTTATTGGACCCTCATGCTTTTCAGATGTATCGGGATGCTGAGTCCAAGAAGGTTCTGCAGGAGTGGCTGAAAGAGCGAGAAGAGCTACGGTGAGTAAACCCACACAATCAATTCATGATCTCACTTAATCACTTAATTAAACAAATTAAGACCTGTAGCCTTTCTAACTAGATCATTTTATTGACTCCGACATTTGAGTCTAGTTCAGCGAGATGCTTTTTTTGGACTTTCATTTCATTCCATTTACCAAAATATCATTCAAATGTTATGAGTTGCTTCCCAAACACATCTACAACTAACCCAAACATTGATCAAACTACAAACAAGTCCTAACTAGAGTGTTATAAGAATGAGAAAATAATCATTCATTGTTTACCTGGGTTTTTTATCTAGGATAAGCTCAGCTCACCGCTTCTGACCAGTCAAGTTTGAGTCATTTGTTTAACCAATGCACACTTTGAGCCAGGAAGACTCATGAATAGTTCCTCTGTCCAGTCTTCAAGTTTTTGAGTCATTGGTTCATCATGTGACAGCATGTAAGAGACAAATGACTCAAACCTAAGGACTCAAAAGATGAACAGATACATTTTTTTCCAGCTCTGACTGCATTATGTCGTTCAGGTGATCAGCAAATGACTCAAAGGAATTAATCTTCCTTTCTGTACAATGGTTAAATAAACGAATCACTAGGAGCCCACCTTGTTCCCGAGTCACCTAAAAGTCTCGGGAATTAAAAAAATTAATGTTAGTCTTACTCTGTTAGTTGTAAGGATATTTATTAGCTAGTTTGCTCCAAAACAGTGACAATTTATGTTTAAAAAATATACAACTGCTATAAACATCTAAAGCTTGCGGTTTGTCACTTCCACCTAAATCACTTATTTAAGTTTTTCACGTCACCTCAAACTTCAGATTGTCATCAAATCTTGACCAATCAAATGTGCTCTAGTATCTGACATGCCCCGTCCCCGTCTCATTTGCTTTTCATTTGTTGTGCTTGATCTCAACTACTCTCACTGGCAGAGCCGTGATTAAAAACAAAATACTATTAGCTGTTTTTAAAAAGGGGTAAAGCTACTCTGTCGCACCCTTTCTTTATTTTTCAGTTGAGATTACATCAAACATTGAATAAAAAATGCACATTTCAAAGCACTTCACGGGACCTTTTTGGCCCGTTTCCACTGAGTGGTATGGTATGGTATGGTTCGGGTCGGTACGGGTCACCAGGTTTGGGTTTCCACTGCAAAATGGTACCAATGGCACAGCTTGTTTATAAATGTTCATTATTAACCTCTCTATGAACATGATTTAATTATAACAGCGGATCAATTGATAGTGCAAAATAGCCTATAACTAAATTAATGCAACATATATGAACACATACAGCCCCTTACAGTCTCCAATATGTTACCAATTACAGAAAAACTACATACAGCAGACATTTAGTCCTTATTTGGGTTCAAAAACAACACGCAACGTATAGCCCAGTCAGTGCAAACCCCTCATCTGTATCTTTAATCTTCAGCAGCACTTGTCACCTCTTGTTAGACAGTAATTCTGTCATTCCGAGTTCATAATAGTCCAAAAGGCGATGATAATAGTTAAACATGGCTGTTTGCTTATGTTTTAGGTTGCTGAAAAAATCATTTGCTCCTTTGTTTTTTTTTTTTTGTGCTTCACTCTCGCGTTTGTCCTTTTCTGAAAAGATCAATTGTCAGACGCTTTTTATTAATTACACGCATGTTATTATTATCAGCTCAAGAAGTTTGTTATTTCAAATATAGGCTTGCACGCGAGCTCTCAAGAAAGTGAAACCACTCGCGCTTTAGACAGCCTTGTAAACAACTACGGGGCACAGGGTAGATTCTGCTCTTCTTCTTGGCTTTGTGGATCTTGTACCGCCTTTTGGTACCCTTTTGTTGTGTTAGGTACCCTCTCGAAAGGGTACCCAAAAAGTGGTACAGTACGGTTCACTTTCTGGTACCCTTTGACAGTTGAAACCTCAATAAAAGCGTCCCGAACTGTAACGTTCTGTACCACTCAGTGGAAACGGGCCATTAAAGATTTGTTTAAAAAGAACATATACTAGTTCACGAATGACCCATCACTGTTTCTAACATGTCTCCTAATGTCCATTTACAGGGCTGTCACCAAGAACCTCTTTAACCCTCACTTTGGCAGCATATTCCGTACCTGCCACAACCCGACCTACTTCTCCCGCCGCCTGTGCCGATTCTCAGACCTGTACATGGCTTCTATCAGCTGCCTGCTCAACTATGACCTCTCGTACACTTTCTATCCCCGCCGGACCCCCCTGCAACACGAAGCACCCCTCTGGATGGACCAGCTCTGCACTGGCTGCATGAAGACGCCCTTCTTGGAGGAAATGGCCCATATTCGCTAAAACCACCACCAAAGGTTAAATGTGCAAATATGAACTGAAAAGTGATTGAGGGTTGTGTCTCTTTGGCAATGGAGACGTGGCACTTTCTGCGCTAACACCACATTCAACGGGGCCACCTGCTGGATGTTATGTTACAATGCATCTCAACGTTCTCAAGCCTTGGACAGTGAAAGACAAAGGCTTGTCGATGGATTCGTCCTAATGTTCTTACCTCTTAATTTTTTATTTACATTTGATGCTATTGCATTATGTCTTACTAAACATAGTGTTGAGTGGTTTACAGTTCTCTCTCTCTCTTTTGTTTTAGTTTTGTAGATTAACCCTGTCGTCATGAGTGTTTTAGTCACATCTGAGTGATGTTTGTATTAACATAGGTCATGATAACAGAATGGATACAAATATAATATACTTGGGGTACCCAGATGTTTTTTAACTCTGGTTAGGCCAAAGTATTGAGCCGCTGGCCAAAAATGCACAATAAAGAGTTACAAATACAGTAGGTCTGATTACATGTATGATTAGGTCAAATAGCTTCATAGAATTGGTGTCGTCATGTTACCTAATCTTAACACTACAGGAATAATGTAGTCTAGACTCGATAGTTTTTTTAAACATGAACCCATAATGCCAGTCGCCGCAGCTTTTTATGATTTCTGTTTATAAATCACAGCTGTATTTACATACATGGAAGCTCCTGGTGGGCGAAACCAAATGCTGTTGTTGTTTTTGACCTTGCCAGGCCTCACTGTTTGTGGCTTTAGACTAAGCTTCTGTACAATCAGAACATTGTTTGCTTACATTTAAGTCTGTGAATAGCTATGCTGCTAAATTCAGTTTTCAGGAACAAGAAAGACGTCATCTTTTTGTATGTACTTGCTCTACAATTTATAAAATCAAATAAAAGGCTTTGTATTAATAGTATTGATTCTCATTCAATTCACATTTGATTGTGTAGCACTTTTAAACATGACAGTTTTATTCCAATAGCTTCTGTGTACAGTTTTTGGTGTATTTTATTACAATTTTAATTGCTAGAATCTTTATATGCCGCACTCTTGACTTGGATATTTTTAATAATATCTTGTGTTCTCCATTAAATGTACAGCTAAATATTGGCATAACGAAAACTAAACCTATTATATTGACAAAGGGCATTTATTGAAAATATTATAGGGCATAGGATAGATCCTTGTGGCACTTTAAACCATATTAATATCTATCTACTGGTGAATCTGATGTGATCTGTAGAGTGAAATACAGCACTGAAATCTAAAACATACTAAACCTTATATGAATTGATCGTCAAAAAACATTTTTTACTATCAAGGTTAAAGCTTTTTTTAAGCTTAAATTCAGGCATTAATTACTCACCCTCCACTTGTTCCAAACTTTAGGTTTCTTATGTTGAACAAACAATAAAATGTACATTGATCATTGACTGTGACCCTGATGAAGGTAGTTCTTTGCTGAAACGCGTAGGTTTTATATAGATTATATAGGTTTTATATAGATTAGCCATGTGAATAAAGACATTTTATGTTTTGTCCACATTTTTCGAGTGTCTTGGACTGATTTTTGCTCTTTAATAAAATATACATTGATCAATCATGAAAATGGCTAGCCCCTGACTTCCATTGTTTTCCATATTTGTTTTTTTCGAATTATTGCTGTCAATGGCTACAGGTTTTTCACATTTTTCAAAGTATCTTCTTTCATGTTAAATTAAGAATAGTAACTAATGGTTTGGGGAAAACTAAGATTTAAATGAGTCACTTTTTTTAGGTCAACTTTGAGATAGTATTTTGTGAAAAACGAGGTCAAAGAAGAGATATAAGAATATAAGAAAAGATAGATATAAGAATTTACAAAATAAAAGCTTTAAAATAAAAAGTTAATCAAATATGGTGGAAGTTTTAAAACAAAATCTTTTTAAATAACAAGGGGTATAAAAATAAATTTAAGGGAAAGATCATATTCTGACAAAAATATTAAAATCAAAATCTGATAATAAATTGCGGGAAAGATGTTTATGGTGATATTAATAATTTTTCGTTTTAAATGAATTCAGTTATTTTCAAATTACTCAACGTTTTCATTAAAAAATTCAGAAAAATATATACATGAACATAGTGCTTCACGATATCGAAAGTGTTAACTATGCTTTTGGGTGAAACAATGGCAGCCCGAGAGCGTAAGAAACGTTTGAAAAAAATATGCCAGAGGTGTTTACAATACACGCACATCTACGTTCGGTACAATTATAAGGTCTAAATCAGCCCTGGTTGCGCAGCTGCTCAGTAGCTCGCCGTGATCGTATAGTGGTTAGTACTCTGCGTTGTGGCCGCAGCAACCCCGGTTCGAATCCGGGTCACGGCAAAGATACAGGGTAAAGCAGCTCTTTTTCTTTCTGCTGTGCTTGATACATTTTACAGTAAACATACACATTTGAAATGAAATCGCTTTAAATCACCAACCGGCATCTGTCCAATCGCTAATGTTAATTTTCATAAGATTTTTTTCCTCACATAGATCATTCGTTCCTTCATGAATACAATGATGTAATGCAAATGTGTCGTCATATCCTGTTGTTTAAAAACGTGAAAGCCTTCGGTATGGAAAGCCGTTAGGTGTCCGTAATTATAGATCTAAATAGACGAAACACTGATTGCCAGATGCCTGAACTGTCATTAAAACAGATATTTTTTCAATACACGAAAAGCCTCTAGCTTGCGTTCATCGAGGCTTTAATTTTGAAACATGTCAGCAGGATGTCGGTTGTTTTTAAGTCTCTTGTTAGCGGAGTTTTCATTGAACCTGCCGAAGCAGTAAGAGAGAGAGGGGAGAACGGGTACCCGCATCCATTGTTATTTTACTTTCATTTTTTTCTTCTGGATGACAACACCCCATCTCTGAACGGGACCCTCGGAGCGGACTACCCACCATGTCGGCAGAGGAGGAGAGAGGGGTAGTTCGTGTCAAAGTCAAGGTGAGGAATTTTGGGGAGCGAGCGGCAGGTAGGAACCCCAACCACACACACACACACACACACACACAACACAGCGGGACTGATGAAAACACAATAACACACAGCGGTCCACGCACGCAGTCCTGCCAGGCCACGAGTGTCTGGTTTCATGTCTTATCGTACGTCTGTGGTGGAGAATTGTTGTTTGTTCATCAGCCCTAGTCTTCACGTCCGTCGCTTTTACTTCGTTGGCATCTTTGTTGTTTACGAATCGTGACCGCATCATACAAATATTTTACAGTACTGTTCGTTCAGAACAAATATAGTAACTATATTATTTGAACTATCATGCGATATTTTCATGAAATATATTTACATTTCGATGTAAAGGTTTAGTCTTTTTCATCATTGTTGTTTTTGTGTCAAAATGTAACCGTTTGTATACTGTTGTATACTGTTAGATTAGTCAGTACTGAAGCCAAATCTGGAGCTTATCTTATAAAATAACTTACAATACAGTCCAAAAATGAGTACAACCAAATGTATGTTTTAGGAAAATATTAAATACAAATGAGCTTAAAATGAGCAAAAATCAAGAAAAGCAAAAATACATATAAAAAATGTAGTTAAAAATTGTGTAGGTGGTAATTTTTTGGCAATATTTTGCTTAAAATTAATAGTATTATTTTTCAATTTCTAAATATGTTTGGTTACTAAAATATTATTTTAATAAATATATGTATAATAAATCTGTCTTGTTTAAATGCACCAAACTACATTGCCTATAATCACTGAGAAATGGATAAAAATATTAATTTTCAAAATCTGGTGTACTCAATTATGCTGAGCACTGTATATACTGCTGACTTGCTTGACCGTGAGTCATGTTTGCTCTGGAGTGTCACATGATCAACCTGAATGCTCTTGCTTGTTTTTCAGTCATTTCTCAGGTGTTCAGTCTGATTTAACGTATACTAAAAACTATTGTTTATGCTTTTTAAAAGCTGTATGGCTGTTGTTTCAGATGCAGGGCTTAGAGAACCACTAAAATAAAATGAATTATAAAATACACTTAAAAAAAATCTTTATTCTTCTACTGCTTCAAGATCAATAGTGTTAATATAATTCAACAAAGGTTTCCATGTTTTGTAAAAAGATTTTAAAGATCCTCTTAATGAAAGCCTACATTTTTCCAACTTTAACCACAAAAAAAAATATTTTATCCGTCTGTCAAATGAAGGTGGAGATGTTTGTTTTCACCTAAGGAGATTAAGCCTCCTAGCCAATAATGTGGTGAAAGCAACAACGTTCTGTGTTGGTGAAGGCAAATTTGTCCCAAAAGAAATTCCGAATAGTGCCGTTATAGAGGGTTTGGATTTGCTGGAGATTATTGACACCTATTACAAGTATTACTTCTATTTGGGTATATTTTGGCTAATCTGGCATTAATATAGTGTGCTCTGTAAAAAAAATCTTGCTTTGCATTAAAATGTGTCGGGCATATATACAGTTGAAGTCAGATTTATTATTAGTTTCCGTAAATTTTTTTCCCCAATTTCTGTTTAACAGAGAGAAGATTTTTTCAACACATTTCTAAACATAATAGTTCTAATAACTCCTTACTAATAACTGATTTATTTTATCTTTGCCATGATGACAGTAAATAATATTTTACTAGATATTTTTCAGGACACTTCTATTCAGCTTAAAGTGACATTTAAAGGCTTAACTAGGTTAATTAGGTTAGGTTAGGGTAATTAGGCAAGTTATTGTATAACGTTGGTTTGTTCTGTAGACTATTGAAAGAAATATAGCTTAAAGAGGCTAATAATTTTGACCTTAATATTCTTTAAAAAATTAAAAACTGTTTTTATTGCTGCCGAATTAAAACAAATAAGACTTTCTCCAGAAGAAAAAATATTATCAGACATACTGTGAAAATTTCCTTGCTCTGTTAAGCATCACTTGGGAAATATTTAAAAAAGAAAAAAAAATTCAAAAGGGGTTAATAATTCTGACTTTATCTGTAGAGGAACTGTGTACAAAATCAAGTATATAATCCCATTCTATTAAAATAATGGTGATCCCCATCTCATGTCCATTTTCGCTATATGTCAGTGTATGTGAATACATGGAAGTATATGTGACAAATAAATAGCACATCATCATCATCATCTCGTGTTCACATCTGTTTCTTTAAGATGACTCTTTGGAGAACAGAATTTAGGTCAGTGAATTTTCTGTTTAATCACAGTGAACTTTTGATTAATCAAAGAGCTACTGTATGACATCAATTCTTGATTCACTGTTATTGAGATGTGAAACAAAAGCTTAATTGTCTTTCTTTATCATGTCAAGATTACAATTACATCCGTAATAATATAGTTTGAATTTTGTAAATAAACTCACATTTAAATTCTTTATTTTGACTTAAAATGCTAGTCTGTTTAGTAAAGAGATGTCCAAACTAGGGCCTGCGGGCCAATGTTGGCCCATGGTAACCTTTGATTTGGCCCACCATTCCACCTGAGAAAAGAAGGAGAATGGTAGGGAGCATTGGGGAGGATGCCTTTTAACAGAGATTGTCATTTTGAATTTAATGTAACCTTTTATATTTGTTTATTGTTAAGTTAAGCTACAAAAGAAAACTAACTGAAATTAAATGTTTCAATTAAATGTGGTAAATTAATCAGTAAATACTGTCTCTCGATGAATAGAGGACAATGCACAAAACATTGCGAGAAAATCAATGCAAAAGCTCAACTTGTGTATTTGGCGTTGTGTAATTAAAGTTGTTGTTTTTTTTTTACTGTAATACGTTCATTATCTATATTATTTTTAAATATGCTGCTTTCGTTCATATAATGCCATGTTTTCTAGTTTTAAATATTAGGAAAATAAATTAGGAAATTACTCATAGCAACTTTAATGTAATACAGTTTGCTATATTTATCTTAGACCCACAGCCCTCAATGAAGTTTGGATTTTGGCCCTTCTTAAGAAAAAGTTTGGCCACCCCTGGTTTAATCGCTTAAAACATCTTAATATTTTGGAGGAAATATTTAAAGTTTGCATAACCAACTATTAATAGTTATAGTTAGTCTTATCCACCCGTAACCCAACCATATAGTTAAACTTTATGTAGCCGACTTTTTGATTACCCAACTCGCGGAATAATGGCAGGACTTGCGAATACAACGGAGAACCTCACATAACAGGGTTTTATGCATCCCCAATATGCAATGTCAAGAGAGTGACTCCTTAAGGTAATGTACACTGCACACACTTGATTATGTAATGTGTGAAGTTGTGGACGCGTGTCAGCACAAGGATAACTTATCCTGTAATTGGTAATCGATAAGGTCTATCAATTTACAGGGTTATCAAAATGTGTGTATATTGTTGGCTTGGAACAGCCTACAGGCAAAAAATTGAACCTCCTTTCAAATTAATTGCACTTTCATTGAAACAAAATCTAAGAAGTATTGGAATCGGTACTCGGTATCTGCGAGTACAAAAATTAAAATACTTGTACTTGTATCAGTTTGTAAAAAGTTGTATTGGTTCTTCCCTATTGGCAAGCATATTTTACTGCCCTTTGAATGCCTGAATTTTGTTAAAACCTATGA
>CAIGQZ010032240.1:7158490-7172894 GCA_903798205.1 Danio tinwini | reverse complement strand
TGTGTGTGTGTGTGTGTGTGTGTGTGTGTGTGTGTGTGTGTGTGTGTACACAAATTAAGACAAATAAACAGGAATGACATCAAAAAACTAACTAAGATATTTTAAGTAACACCAAAGTAACGCTGTAACATAGCAGACACTGAAGACTCAAGAATATTTCTGCTTAATTTCATTTATTTATTGGGATTAAGGTTCCGTATCCTGTTTCCAGAACTAAAGTGTCAGTGGTTTCAGATGGCAACCCAAGTCACAAAGTTTTGAATAATAAATAAATTGAGGCTCAGTGTGATCCTCGACAGATGTGCTGCAGTACAGCCTGCTTGTGACAGACGACCTTGTGGCGATGTTTTAGCACATGCTACACCAGAACCCATTTCCCACGACTGTTTGCAACACAGAAAGAGAGTCAACAGGCAATTAATCCACCTGAATAAATAATGTGCCACTTATTCAGACCATTTGCATTTCAGAGTGAAGAGCAATTAGCCCTTCAGGACCTAAATAACAAATACGCATATGTAAAACAAGGAATGTGTCTGTTTTCTTTGTCTTTCTAAAATCATAGTGTTACTCTGTACTTTCTTTTTTCTATTTGATTGCAGAAGTGTGAAGGTGTGCTACCAGTGGAGTTCCGCTCTTTTGCTGTAGATCCGCAAATAACCTCATTGGAGGTGTTGCAACATATCCTGATAAGAGCATTTGAGCTCAATGGGTAAGTGTGAATTTTTTTTTATAAGGCCTATTTTTGATAGCCTTAAATAGCCTCATTTGATTTTATTTAAAATAGGCGTATTTGATTTAAAAATATGTATTGGTAAACATATTTATGGGACTTTTTTCTGATTTTTGCTGCTATTCTTAACATTTGTGGGAATATTTGCAGCATTATTATGTGTTGATTTACTGTATAAAAAATACCACAATAACTTATAAAATAACTCATAATTTCAATATTTTACATGTAACCAAATAAGAATTAAACTTCATTAGTATTGATGATTATTTTGATCTATTTAGGAAACGCAACTTTGGGATTAGCTACTTGTCTCGTGACCGTGCAGGTGTGGAGGTCTACGTGTCTCTGCTGTCTGACTGGGATTTAGATGCTGCGTTTGTCAGTGCAGCAAAGCCTTACCTTCAGCTCAAGATGGACATCAAACCATCAGAGGACAGTGAGTGACTTGTAGATCCTCTAGTTTGAAGGGTAGATGCTTAAAATCTGCTGCTGCTGCTTTCACCTTTTTATGAGATCACCAATTTAATTAATTATCCACAAACCAATTTACCAAACTAATTGTTTATATTTTGCTTTGTTTTTTGTTCAGTTCAGATTATAAGTATTATTTTAAAGCTGTATGTATGCATTTCGGGTGCCTTTCTAATATAAGTGTGCACTCATTGGCCACTATATTAGGTAGACCTTGCTAATATCGGGTTAGAACCTGTTTTGCTGGAAGCATTTTCTCAGAGATTTTCATTTAAATTGATATTATAGCATCACCCAGATGCTGCAGATTGCTGAACTGCACAACTATGATGCAATTTCACATTGCACTACATACCGAAGGTGCTCTGTTGCATTGAAATCTTGTGATTGTGGAGGCTAAGTACAGTGATCTCATTGTCATGTTCAGAAAAGCAGTTTAGGATGATTTAAGTTTTGTAACATGGTGTGTTATCCTGCTGGAAGCCTTAGTTTGCTGTTGTTGGATGACAGATGAGTGGCACTGGTATGCTTTTCTGCTGCTGTAGCCCACCTGCTGCAACTTACTCAATATTTTCTATTTTTTTAGACCATTCTCTGTTTACCCTAGAATTGGATGTACATGAAAATCCTTTGTGGATCAGCAGAAACACTCTGATCAGCCGTCTAGCATCAACAACCATGCTACTTTCAAAGTGATAATAACATTTTGTCCCAATTATGATGCTTGACTTAAACTTCAGCAGGTTTAACCTATAAAGTGGCCAGTGAGTGTATACACTACCTGACAAAAGTCTTGTCACCTATCCAAGTTTTAGAAACAACAAATAATAATTTGACATCTAGTTGATCATTTGGTATCAGAAGTGGCTTATATGAAAGACAAAGGCCTCTAGATTATGCTTATTTTACCAAAATAAAATATGATCATGCCTTGATTATTAATTATTTAATTTGAACCGTAAGGTCTGACTTTGATTAGACAAAGGTCTTGTTGCTTAACAGAAATAATGTACAGTGTAGAATATAAAGTCATGGTGCTGTGGAAAATGAATTAATATTGTGTATGACTCCCATGAGCTTGGAGGACTGCATCCATACATCTCTGCAATGACTCAAATAACTTATTAATAACGTAATCTGGAATGGCAAAGAAAAAGTTTTTGCAGGACTCCCAGAGTTCATCAAGATTTTTTGGATTCATCTTCGATGCCTCCTCATTCATCTTATCCCAGACATGCTCAATAATGTTCAAATGTGGTGACTGGGCTGGCTAGTCCTGGAGCACCTTGACCTTCTTTGCTTTTAGGAACTTTGATGTGGCCTGGAGGCTGAAGTATGAGAAGGAGTGCTATCCTGCTGAAAAATTTGCCCTCTACTTTGGTTTGTAATGTAATGGGCAGCACAAATGTCTTGATGTCTCAGGCTGTTGATGTTGCCATCCACTTGAGTAGTATCTGTTTGCGGACTGCAAGACAGGGGCGTAACATGAAAAGGCCTTAGGGGCATAACTTAAAGTAAGTTAGAGGCGTAACTTGAAGTTATGGAGACATGTCAAAACTATGTTGCTGGAAAGATGCTGCTGTACATCAGTTATTAACGTCTATACCTACTCCACACCTAAATCCAATCATCACAGTTATTAACGTCTATACCTACCACAACCCTAAACCCAACCATAGTTATTAATGTCTACACCTTCCCCAAACCTAAACCCAACCATCACAGTTGTTAATGTGTACACTTACCCCAACCCTAAACTTAACCATCACAGTTATTAACGTCTACACCTACCCCAACCTTAAACCCAACCATCAGAGTTAATAATGTCTACACCTTCCCCAAACCTAAACCCAACCATCACAGCTATTACGTGTACACCTACCCCAACCCTAAACTTAACCATCACAGTTATTAACGTCTACACCTACCCCAACCTTAAACCAAACCATCAGAGTTAATCACATACAGCTGCAAATTAAGGAGGCTTTCATATTTGACACGCTCTGCATTGTACTGTCATTTGCAACCACAGGGGCAACGCAGAGTAGGCTAACTGTCATGACAAAATGGATTAAGAAGTCCGGCATCTTGCCAACATCTTGTTGTGAGATCTTGCCTGGATCAATGGGATCTCCATACCTTCAAGTTAAGCCTCTAACTTACTAGAAGTTACGCCCCTTCATGTTATGCCCCAGTCTTGCAGGACGCAGCCAGATACACTTGATCCACTCTGCAGATCTCTTGCACACCCCCATACTGAACCATGATTTTTCCTTCACCAATCTTGACAGATTTCAGTGAGGGTTTTGGGTCTATCTGGCTTCTAATAGGTCTTCTGTAGTATTTGAAATTATTGGAATGCAGTTCAACAGATTCATCTGAAAAATCTACCTTCTGCCCTTTTTCCAAATGATCAACTAAAAGTCAAGTTATTTTTTGTGAAAGACTTTTGTCAGGTTGTATATATAATGTTGCATGTTATATGTTACATATTAATTTAATGTAATTGAAAGTATTGAGTGCATTTTGTTGAGAATGTACTTTTTTTTTAGGTACGTCTAGAAGATAGTGGGTTTTTTTGGGCACAGTAATTATTTTACAAGCATTTTACATTAACCTTTAGTAAAACATGAATGAAGTGGTTTGTGGCTTTTTCAGAAACTCTGTTGAAAATTGAAATCCATTCATGAATGTAAGGGTGGAGCAGTGAAAACAGCCTGCCTTTTGTGAAGTGTTCTGTTTGTTTTGGAAATTGATTGAGTCTGGAAAGCTTATTTTATTCCTTAATGACCCCCCCCCACCACCCATCCATATTCTTCTCAAGGTCCTGTTTTGGAGGATTGGGACATAATCAGCCCTAAGGATGTGATTGGATCAGACCAGTTGCAGGGAGAGAAGAGGTCACTGGCATCTGCTGCACTTCCTTTCACACAGTCGCTGCTTTCCCAGGTTACTCATGATGTTCTTCACCCTGTCCGCCAGCATTTTTTACTAAGTGCCTGTTGCAGTCGGTCAAGTTCACAGTCTGCTGAGTTTATGCTTTATTTCATGGCAATTAAACAGTTAAAGGATATTTCTGGAGTCTTTGAAAGTCAAATCTTATTTGCTCTTGCTGCATTGTACTGGAAAAAACCTAATTAACTTAGTTGAGAATAGAGGGATTTATTTAGCATATCCTTAAACATAGTTAATTTTTTGGGGGGTTGCTGTGGTTGATTTGATTGTTTCTAGCTTTCTATCACATAATACCAAAATTCAGGTTAAAAAATATGTGAATAGTTTTTTGTATTTATTTTTATTTTGCATCTCTTCCTCACTTTTAGGTTGGTCGTACTCTGTCGCGTGTGCAGCAGGCCTTGAGTTGGTCCTATGGAGAGGAAGTGAAACCATTCAAGCCTCCCTTAAGTGATGCTGAATTTCACAATTACCTAAACAGCCAAGGTCAGCTGAGTCGACCAGAAGAACTCAGACTTCGTATATATCATGGTGGAGTTGAGTCATCCTTACGCAAGGTAACTGGATTGCCTTACCATTCATTATCTGTCATATGAAAGTGCCAATGAGATGCTAAAGTTGTTGTGGTATTCAGTGTTTTAATATCTAACCACTTTTAAAAGCTCATAAAAACATTTTATTTGCCCAATTATTTGTATTAATTAAATATCATCTTCTTCTTTATTCCTTTTCGCATTTCATTTATGTATTTTTGTGACAGGTTGTTTGGCGGTACCTTCTTAATGTGTACCCAGATGGTCTCACAGGGCAGGAGAGAATGGACTACATGAAGCGGAAAACGAGAGAGTATGACCAGCTGAAGAGCGAATGGACGGCACGAGTCAGTTCAGAGGATTTGGAGTTTATTCGGGGAAATGTTCTGAAAGATGTTCTTCGAACGGATCGAGCGCATCCCTACTACGCGGGCTCAGAGGACAGCCCTCATCTCACCGCCTTGACAGACCTTCTCACCACTTTTGCTATTACACACCCACAGGTAAACATGCAGTTACACCCTTTGATGACACAAGGATTTGTCTTTACCTCTGTGAAAAATAAACTGTCCTTGTTTGCTTACTTAGGTGTCTTATTGCCAAGGAATGAGCGACATTGCCTCGCCAATTCTTGCCGTCATGGACAATGAAGCTCATGCCTTTATCTGCTTTTGTGGCATTATGAAACGGCTTGAAGGCAACTTCCGCCCTGATGGACAACTTATGTCCATTAAGTTCCAACATCTCAAGCTGCTTCTGCAGTATTCAGACCCTGAGTTTTATTCCTACCTGGTCTCGAAAGGTGCTGATGATCTGTTTTTCTGTTACCGCTGGCTTCTTTTGGAGCTGAAGCGTGAATTCGCTTTTGATGATGCCCTGCGAATGCTGGAGGTCACCTGGAGCTCCTTGCCACCTGATCCCCCTGAGACAGAGGTAGAGCTTCTAGGGCCAGCACTTGAGGCAGAACAGTCTGATGGCTCACACAATGTGGACATGGAGGAGATGGAAGAGAAGCAGACCGAAAGGCAGAGGAGACGTCATATGCTAAGGCCATCTCGAGAAGAGGCAGATGGTGAACGTAACCTGGTCATGGAGGAGGAGAGGGGACCTCGGAAGGAAGCCGAAGGAGAGTATGATGTTGAAAACACGGTCAGGAATGACATCCCTGCTCAGCCTCCTTCATTTGAGAAGCAGGGTAGTTTTGGAGATTTTAAGTACTATAATGGCTGTACTGAGGACAGCTTTGAGGTAAATGAATATGACACTTCTGATCCCACATTATCTCCAGTGCAATTTCAGTCTGCACACTCCACTCTGCCATTCTCTGTCCGCCAGTCAACAGAGGAAAGTGAGGACGACCCAGGAGAGCAGGAACCTCTTATCAATAATCTTACACCATCATCTCCTGGACAGAGAGACTCTCCTAATGGTCAGGCAGCTTCCCCACTGTCAACTCTTCCTTCCGGTCTACCAAACTGGAAAAGTAGCTCCAATCAGTCATCTAATTCTGCATCCAGTTGGAGAACAGCATCTCCTGATGCCTTGTCAAAATGTACATCCTCCTCTTCTTCTAGTGGAGAAAAAGCTTTGTCTCCTGATAAACCTTCTGGGGGGTTTGCATCCTCACAACCTGTATTAAATGGAACTGGGGCTCAGTCCCCATCAGTGGTTCCAGGGAAATCATTACTGGCATCACCATCACAAAGTTACAATCGTTCACTTCTCTCGTCACCGGTTTTATCTTTCGGGAAGTCCCCGTCTTTGCCCAAGGCATTCTCCAGCAATCTCCCCTCACCCTGCAGACCAACTGGGTCTGGTGTAAGCTCTCCAAACACAAACAAGCCAGAAGGAGGTGGAATTAAGCCCTGCTCACTGCCCCCTCCCCAAGAATTCGGGAAAGGGAATCCATTCATGCTTTTCCTTTGCCTCTCTATCCTTTTGGAACACCGTGACCACATTATTAAAAACAGCCTGGATTACAATGAGCTGGCCATGCACTTTGACCGACTGGTCCGTCGCCACAACCTCGGGCGCATTCTGCAGCGAGCCAAAGCCCTTTTTGCAGACTACCTTCAGAGTGAGGTATGGGACTCAGAGGAAGGAGACGAAGTCAGCTTGGACTCCCCAACCACAGCAGCGACATCCCCCCAAACTCCCAGCACTAGGCCCCCTTTCCTCAACGTACAGCCCTCTCAAGGTGCCTTCTCAAACTCAACCTATAATCTGGCAAATACCATTCCCTCTCCAACAACTCCCATTGCCCTCTCGCCCTCTGCTTCCTGATTCTGAGCTGTAGTAGATCTTCTATAGAAACCACCTGCAGACCCAGAATCAAGTTTTACTGTACCTTGCTGAGTCACAGGATACCTTTGTGCTTTACACGTGCTTTCTTGAACCTGATTTGCTTTAACAACCAAAGCTTAGTGACTTAGCTTACATTCTCATTTTATCTTTTTTCCTGTCCAATTTTTCAAGTGAAGCCCTTTCATTGTACTGTATCATTTTTTTAATTGCACTTTATTATCCTTTGAAAGGACAGACCAGTTTGTGTCTCATTTCATTATGTAAATAACACATTTTTAAAAGGCACATTGTGGACACGTAAAACCTGTTATAGTAGCCTCACTTACCAGAGATAAAGCAACAATATTGTTTTTTTTTTTCTTTGTGTGCAATATTTACTATAGATGAAAAGGGTCTCTTCGACTTCTGAGGTTATCGTGACTTGTAGAGAGGAGAATGTTTACTCAAGCTTTTAAGATGATACCCTCAGAAATTAATTCTTAAGTTTGTTTGACATTGCCAGCAGCAACAGTGTGTTTGGTATGCTGATATTGTCAGTTGTGCTTTACACAAACCCTAAGCCTTGTCTTTTCATTTGTACAAGACATTTGACTAGACATGAAGGTGCTGATGCATTATCCAGTATCCCATCAATGTGAAACCTTCAGTTGTAGAAAAGGTAACATTCAACCTTAATCGTAAATTGATCTCTGAAATGCTTGTAGAACTCTCCTCCTCTACAGTGTACAACAGCTATTTGACCCAAGTCGTGAAACTCCTAGTAAGATCAGAATGGAAAATGGCTGGTATTTGGGTGTCACTTATCCTTGCCATTGTTGCGGAAACGCCTCGTTTCACTAAATTAGCCATTTTTGTGTAAATATAATTTAATTGCCTTCATCCATCTTTGTCTGTTGCCATAACAACTTTGTCTTCAAAAGGCAACAATCAAGGATCCCAGCTGTTATAAAAAGCATAAGTATTACAGAAGTGTTTAATGCCTTTAATGGACATTAATGCAGAATGCTTTTCATTGGAGATCTTGTAGACTCATTCTTTATGTCTTAATACCAAGTGTTCTTTTGTTCTTCCTTTTCTAAGTGCTAAAATTATAAACCTGCAAATGGACTGAAAAAGGCCTTTCCTGGAAAGAGGAACAGTTATGATTCCTGTTCGCTGTTGTGTAAAAGATATGTATGTTGATTTTGGTTTGGTTCTGTATGATAGTATTTTACTCATACCCTATGGAGAGACTTGCTAGACTGAATGCTTGCAATACTCCTATTTGTATAATAAATTCACTGAATATTCATTCATCAATGATAATTATTTTATACATAAAAAATAAAAAAAAACATGTTAAACATTACAAGTCCCAAAACATTAATTTAAGGCGATCTCATAAGTCTTTCTGCTCTGGGGAACGTGGTAATGTCATGCTTAAAGAACGTTTAGCATGGAAATTAGATTGATTTAGTTATGGTGGCACTTCTTTTACTATATTCTAATCTAGAATGACTACAGTGTCCATTTAGTGAAACTGAAATGGATTTTATGGTTTCAAGCATTTGTCCTATAGAGAGTAACAACTGTTTAAAAATGATTGGGTTTAAAGAAAATTTTTGTTGTTTCCGCCCGGTTTCGAACCGGGGACCTTTCGCGTGTGAGGCGAACGTGATAACCACTACACTACGGAAACGATTATACGTGTCTTCGAGGGCGGGGTTTAGAAAACACGTATACACAGGAACGTAGTAGACAGGGGAGATACGTCCCCCTCACTTTGAGACAGACAATTTAGAAACAGGTAATTAATAATTATATGAATGTAAACATTTGGATTTTGTCCTCCGCACTTTCATAATGTACACTACGCCCCTGCGTATACATATGACGTATGCGCGTTATAATGAAACCGAGGTAGGGAACACAGGTATTCACCATCTATTTTGGCCATTTTAAAAAAAGAAAAGACAAGTGACAAATACATTTTGCTACGTAACACCGCTAACTTTATATTGTGTGTTTCTTGAAAGTGTTCAGTATCAAAATGCCGAAACCCGGGATCGAACCAGGGACCTTTAGATCTTCAGTCTAACGCTCTCCCAACTGAGCTATTTCGGCAGGTGACAGAAGAATGTGGAGATTGTTTCTCGTATCTATACATTGCGCAGTTCTCAGCTCCAGTTTCTTGATGTACTTTCCTATAGTTCTCAAAAAAGTATGGCTTGTCGTTCAATCACTCACCCTTTTCGATTGCTTTTAATGTTTAGTGATTATACGGTCTAGACCAGCTTAAAGCTCATTTCAAATGCTGCACCGCCCTCTAGCGGTCGAATTTGTATCAAACCTCGCCGAAGAAATGTCATCTATCAACTCTCGGAAATATTCAGGATCTTGACTGATACATTCTACAGATTTTACGTCAAACTTGCCTTAACACTTTTTTTTTGCAGACAAAGGCCGACTTTAATCATCCTGCTCTTAAATATTAGCAGCGTCATTTGTACACGGCCGATGTGAATTCTAAAACGGTAAGTTACCGCCGCGGTTACTCCGTGTAGGATCTTTTTTGTGACTACAGAAATGTTACATATTTTTATTACTACTATGGGGGTAGGTCGGATTGAGGTATCAATAATTTTTGGTAACAACCGTCTGACAAATGTGACCACTAGAGGGCAGAACATGACAGACTTCAGTATCCTTACTATTTAGAGTCACGTGGTCCACCGGCATACTAGTTGGGCCAGTGGCGCAATGGATAACGCGTCTGACTACGGATCAGAAGATTCTAGGTTCGACTCCTGGCTGGCTCGATTCATTATTTTCATCCGACTAACCAGGTTTATAAATGTTACTTCAGAGAACGGCTATTTTATCACATGAACTACAACATATTGCATTAATACTTTATTATGACAGCAAAGCAGAGTTCACAACACAGTGCCTAAATCAGCAACAAATTCAATCCATGTAAGGCTAACAAAGCAAGTAGTTTTCTGTTGATAGTATTTTTCTACAGTCGGGCATGTTAAAGGGAGAGTTCACCAAAAACGAAAAAATCTATCATCAGAGCTCAAAAACTCAAAACCAGTAAAGGTGCAGTAGGTGATTGTCTTCAGAAACATTTTTTGATGTGCTGGTTGTAAGTCTCTTCACATTCCAATAGTAATGATTAAAGGAAATGATTTAAATGTTTTTATATGTATTTTATATTATGGGTAAGGCATAAGACAAAAAAATGTTAATCCAATTAAAATTTGTGGGCCGATAATTGCTATAATTCTGATAAGTAGCACAAACTGTCAGTCAACAAATGTAGATTTGTACATCTGTGCAGCCGTTCACACACAGATATATACACTAGATATCGCATATGGACCCTGAGCATGTGCCAATAGCGCCGCCAGGTTTGTACAGTGCTCACAGGACAAATGTCATTCAACCTCACTAGTCAAGACTAAAGCCAATGTGAAAATGCTGGACTTTAGTGCTGTATAGTAACAAGCAAACAAAGAAAACAAAGCACAAAAGCAGAACATTCCTTTTTTTTTTGTATGTTACAAACTTTTGTGCTCAACAAGTATTGATGGTAATACAGTCACTTATTACACTGACCAAAAGGCAAAGTAGCACTAACTCACACTCAATACTAGGCTTATGCTAGTTTGGTTGAATAAAATCAGCAAAAAATGTAAATGAAATATGACAAGACGCTGCAATTTTTCATTCGAAATTGTAGTATTTTAAAGTGCTGTAAAGTTTTTTAACTGGCGAATGACAATATCTAGTGGGTCTCTGCCATCTTTAATGAGTGCGTTCGTGACTTCAGGAGGTGTGGCTTTGGACGGCAGAGGAGGGATTGTGTTTCCATAGATATTTACATTAGATGTCGCCTGCCCTGTTGTTGTCTATTGGAAGGAATGCGTCAATAGAGCCGCCATTTTAGTACAGGGTAGCGCTCCTTTGAAATGAATGCAGAACCAAGCTGTAGTGGAGGACTGTGGCCATCGAGAGCCAGAGATATACACATATACACATATATCTATGATCGGGAGTTTTCCCGGTGGTCAGTATGCAATTTTTTTATTACGAAAATTATAATTTTACATCACATTTCTATATAGATGAATCAGTGACCGCACGGGCATTGCTGACAAAGAGTGTGTGTTTGTGTGCGTGGAAATGTATTATCCTCCCTCCTGTTAGATTTGATCTAATCCGTGTCCTGAAACACACCCCTCTCCGGCTTTCACTTCTTATTCTGACGGAGGGAGCGATTCATTTGTGAATGAATCTCCGTAATGAACAACTCGTTCACTTAGCCGACAATAATTCAAGTTTCTGGCACCGCAGCATCTCGTTGTCATGTTTCTTTTGCATTGTTTGCTTATTTTATTCAACAAAACTAGCATAAGCTGAGTATTTAGTGCAAGTTGGTGCTATTTGCCTTATGGTGAATGCAGTAAGTGTCTGTATTATCATCAATAACGTTACTTGTTAAGCACAAAAGATCATCACATAAAAATTTAAAAAACGAAATCTTACCTATGAAATGTTCTGCCTTTGTGCTTTGTTTACTTTGTTTGCTCGTAACTACACTCGTGCACAGCGCTAAAGTCCAGCATCTTCACGTTGACACACGGTCTTGACTAGTGCGGTTGAATGACATTTGTGCTGGGAGCACTGTACAAATGTGGCGGCGCTATTGACGCATGCACAGGGTCCGTATGTGATATCTAGTGTATATATCTATGTTGTGTTTCAAAGATATTATGCTAACCGGTTAGCATTTAGGCAGATCACCTACTGCACCTTTTACTTCCATGGTATTTGTTTTCCTACCATGGCTGTGTTTTTAGCTCTCTTCAAAATATCTTTAGTCTGCATCTGAAGAAAGAAACTCATACTCATTTGGAACCACTTGAAGGTGAGTAAATAGTGAATAAATTGTCATTTTTGGTGAACTACCCCTTTAAGGTTCTTCTTTCTGCTGGAGAGTTTACCGTCTACTACAGCAACTGGTCCTTTTATCTTCACCATCGTCTGTGCTCAGTCATCCTGAAAAAACAAATATTAAGATTATAAATTATAATTATAGTTAAATAATTAAGTTAAAATGTAATATAAATTATAATTATAGTTAAGATTATAATAATAATTTCCTTTAATTAGCCAGGGATGGGCAAAAATACATTGAAATGTAATAAAATACCAAATACAGCGAATTTACGTGTATCAAAATAAACTACAAAATACAGCAGCCACTAGTATCAAAATAAAATACTGTATTTTGAAAATACTATAAAACACTTTTATTGTAGGTATCGCCACTGTAGGACTTATTTGTATGTTGTTTGTCTTATTTTCTTGCCATCTACATCAGCAATCCATCCAAAACTACTATTATTTGCACAGTTTACTCAATCTACCAAGAATTTCTCAGTTCTTCTTTTACCGAAAGTGTCTCAGTTTTCCCAATTAGTGAATGCCGATGCCGAACTGTACACTATACTGCCATTACATATTTCTGGTTTTAGCATTGTGCAGTATACCATTTTCTATAATTGTGGTCTTGCTCCCAAATATACCCATGCCATTTGTCAGTTATTTTCTTTATGTGTGTTGCATAACTTCCATCCATACTCCAAGCATTGACCACCTTCTCCATCAATTTTCTGTTCTAATCTCAAGGCAAAAACTGAGAAAGCATCAATCTGAAGCCTCATTTTTATGAAGTCATCATGTAATAATATAACCTTGTCTTGGCACTGAGGGACATTTTTGCATAGTCTTGTTTCGGTTTCATCCTTCACTTTCTCACAATTAATGACAGGCTTCCCATAGAAAAGACTGTAGTCATCGGATCTATGGCAAATCAGAAACACCAAAGAAAACGTAAATGGATCATGAAACACTTGACAACCAACAGTATGCATGTAGTGGAAGTAAAAAGATGTTTTTTCTCTCTTACTCGTATTCGGAAATGTCAGGAACACACTTTCTGCTTCTGGTTTGTTTGGATTGTGGCCCACAGTTAGGTTTGCAGTAACTCCACTCGCTCCACTCGGACAGGATGCCTTTCACTGAACACAGTCAGAAAGTGTTTTAAATTTGGAAAGCTGAGATTAAGATCTTAAACTAGGTACAATCATCTTCTAATATCATCATTGTGATATTAGCAATTTGAATAATTTGCTTGAAATGCTGTCCTATTCAATTTATGAAATATTGCACATTCTGATGCTGTGTCCTAATTCTGTACTATAGTATGCAAACAACATTACATCAAAAGAGTAGAACGTGTGAATTCATAGTTTAATTAACAGAAGGGAAATGTACCTTGATGATCTTCAGTGGACACATTGCAAAACATTTGAAGTTCATTTATACAACCCATAAACTAATATTTTAAATCTTCTCTTTGTTTAAAGGGCACCTGTTTTACCCCTTTTACAAGATGTAAGACAAGCTTTTGGTGTCTCCTGAATGTGTCTGTAAAGCTTCAGTTTAAACTACCTATCAGATAATTCATTATAGCCTCCAGAATCTGCTAATTTTGCTGTCTGAGTACAGTGTAGCTGTTTTTGTAGCCTGTGGCTTTAAATGCTAATGAGCTGATTCTACCCGCCCACCGTTCTTGTCTGCTTTTTATGTGTTACAGCAGATAAACAGCAGTCAGTGACAGAGACAGACACGGATAAGGCTGAAATACAGCTCATTAGTCAAAAATACCAAGTAAGTTTACTTCATGTATATGTGGGGGAGTTTATTCAAGCCTTTCTGAAATTATGAGTCTCAAACAAATGCCGTAAAAACACACACACACAAACACACACACACACACACGCACGCACGCACGCACGCATGCACACGCACACACACACACACACACACACATATTAGCATTTACTGACACCATATGGCCGTGGCTGTTGTAGCAGTTAGGAATTTGTGATTTTACTGTCTTTATTACAAACATGCTCCATTTTAAATTTGATAATTAGCTCAGTTTTAATAACATGCTCCGTTTTAATTTTAAAAAAGTTAGAATCTTATGAAACGTATAAAAATCACAGAGAGCAGATATTTTAATTCCAGTTTCTTTGCAAAAATGTTTGTACATGTTATTATAGAAACATAGAGCCTGTCGACCAGTGGGTGGGGAAAACTGCACTCCTACGTCACATTGCAGGGCCTCAAAATCACTGGGATTTGGGCCCTATTTTAACGTCAGGATATTTTTAAAAAGAGACTTGTTGTGGTTATATCACTCCAATATGACAGTGGACACTGTTCTGTCCAAACAGCTTACAAAAGTTAATTTTCATCAGAGGTGCTCTTTAAATCTTATATAATCATGTTTTTAATTATATAGTTTTTGCTTATACATATATACATATACATATATATATATACATAT
>CAIGQZ010032240.1:7124905-7148939 GCA_903798205.1 Danio tinwini | reverse complement strand
CACACACACACACACACACACACACACACACACAAACAAGAATTACATTATGATGAAAACAATGATAAACAATAATGGAATATCCCAAGCACTTTCCCCAGTAGTCACTATTTTAAAATAAATAACCATAAATTATTTACTGTCCAGGCAGATGTAGTGAGCCTGCTCCTTGAATTTTGGATCACTGACAATGGCTCAGAAGGTCCTGCATGTCAGTGAGAGTTGCAGAAACGCCCCATCACCATCCTCTATGAAAATTCCCAAGAGGATATGCTGCAGAATTAGGTGGCATCTGTAAAAAAATTGCCAAAAATCTGGCCAAATTGTCGCTTAAAATACAGCATATTAAAGTTAAACTTAAAGAGGTAAATATGTTTGTACTAGGCATGCCCCTAGCTCACATTCACCATACATTAAAAAGAGAGAAAGAACTGAGGTAAAATAAAACTGAGAATATGCTCCACAACAATTATAGTGATGGATATATCAATGCCAATGATCTGCAAGCAGAAGGTAGTATAGATCAATAGGCAAAGAATCAAAAGTAGTATAGTGTATATATCTAGCAGTAACATTATCAGTGTATATAAATTAGAGAACAAGCCACAAAGAAAAATATATTTTGTTCATATCTTTGATATCAATAAACTTCATTTGATAGACTGTGTTGCTCAAAACTCTTTAAAGTTTACTTTAATCTAAGTGAATAAGACGATCACCTTGGGAAACGTCAACCCTAACTTTTACAAGGCTTTAAAACTTAACATATTTATTCAGCTACTCACAGCTAAAGAATTAAGGACTTTAATGAAATAAATTACACATAATACGTAGCTCGTGGCGTGTACATAAGATGTGTACTCACCATGCAGTGATGAAAACCGGAATAGAAAGTATATTACGTCAACGTCAATGTTTCCGTTAACCAATAAAAGACTTGTAGGCGGGGCGACATGTTCAGTTCCGCCCACTGTTACTTATGGGCGGGGCTGCACATACCTCCCCATATTCAGCCCCGCCCCAATCTGCAGGCTGCAGACGGGTGTACTTGACTAAGGTCGTCGATTAATAGCTGTCTTAATGACTTGTTTGTTAAAGCATAACTTATGAACGGTTAACATTTAGTCGTCTTTACTGAAATGTAAGTGTTTATTATGGGAAGTTTCCAGTAGTTGACAGCATTATTAAACAATTTTTTTTATTATTTCAACCCTCGCTGGAAGTTAATAACATTTATGATTCATAGAGCGTCGTTAATAATATTCATCTCCTACTAGTCGAGTCTTACCAGTGACCACATGCATTATGTAACATTCACAAATTACGCCATGCCTTTTTCCCTAGCTGTCAACCACAGACTTAGAAAGGAAAACAGAATCAGAAGTAAGCCGCTCTACTCGAGCTGTCATTGGAGAAGAGCCTACCACGTGATTAAGTCATAGGTCAAACCGCGCTGTGGAAAATTGGTTGCGCTCACGCTAATAAATGGAGGATTTTCTGCGCGCGTTTTATAAGTTCATTATACGGATGTAGTAAATGCTGTTAATAAAAGATTGCGGTAAGTTGATTAGATTTTTATTGTGAAAAAGACTCAAGAAGGACTTTGGGCCAAGAAGCGACCCCTACTGGGACTATTAATTACCGCACAGCGTGTCTTTTCTAATGCTTTTATTTCTGTCAGCCCTGACAACCGAGTAATCAAAGTGAATGGAGTTACTAGACCAGATTGAGCAAAAGTTGGTGTGGAATAACAGCGCGATGGTCATTGCCTGATCTGTCTTCATATTGGATCTCAAAGCGGAATGGATGTTATAGAAAACCGCGATGAAAAAACATCAGTTTGTTATTTTAAACCTTTTTAATCTCAGCATTTTGATGACGACGAATTTGTGAGCGTGTATAAAGAAATAATAATAATAATAAAAAAAAACATGTTAGCGTTAAGCTAGCTATTGCTAACCGCAGCCTAACGTTAGCATGTGTGGAATAAGAGACAAGGGGACATGGCGATGACAAAACTGATGTAAACCGACGGACTATGAGCTCATTTGAGCCTCAAAACAACTTAACTTCACGTACGAAGACTGTATTTATATTTGATCGACCGCTGGGAAACTTCGAAGCTGGCCCGTAAACACCAAGGTAAACCAAAAAGGCTAGTTAGCCAAAACTCGCTTTTTTGCTTTATTAAAGTCTCAGAATTGCTTAACCCACTTACTAAAACCTACATATGTACATATCAGAGTTATTATATGTTGTAATTTGTAAAAGGATTAATGACACGGTTTTAAAGTCATGTTTTAGTAAACATTTGCTGTGTCTGGCAGGTTGACTCGCCAGTAAGTCTGCATAGCTTTCTGTAGTATTTGTCATCATGTATATTCTTGATGGTTAATCAACCATATGTTTCCTGTATATCAATGTTTCTGGATCAGTTTAAGTTTCACTATAGGTTTTATACATTTTTAAGCTTTGCTCCAGCATGTTAACTTAAAAGTTAGATATTCAAAAGCTAAATATTAACATACAGTAAGTCAGGAATACATCAGTCAACGCATTTTACACACAAGCACGCAAACACTTTGATTTGTTTTGCTAAAAAAAGTGTTATTTATTAACGGCAATAAAAACAACATTTATTCATGGACAAATGTGAACAAGTTAATGGCAACATAATTTTCTTGATCAAACAGACACTTAGAAGGTTCAAATAAGTTTTGAAAAAAAAACGTGACCTTGTTCACAGACGACAGACTACTTTCACTTTGATTATAAAGTGTATACTGTACTGTATACGCAAATATTTACTCTATGGTCTTGGTCAACTGTTATTTTGCACACAATTATCTTGTCATATATGTTTTTTCAACTTTTAGACCACTGTTTTTCCCTAATTTGTAAATCAGATTGTAATACAATAATAATAATAATAATAATAATACAAATTTTAAAGCAAAACTGTTTTATGTTTACAAGTTTTATGCAATGTACTTTTAAAAAAAACTTGCACATGCTTTATCAAGCATGCATTAATTACAAAATAGAAATCTGGACATCAGATAAATCCAAGTTCAAAGTGCACGTTTTATTTTGTTGACACATACAGGTTTTTACAGAAGGGACTTTGGATATTTTTTTATCACTCAGAAAACAAGTAAATTGGAAAATACTATTGCATTATATAAAACATATTTAGAATGAAAAGTTACATTAATTGGATGCAAATAGGAAAATGTTTGTTTACTGTATGTCAACTCTACTGAAGTGGACATTTCTGACTCTTAATTAGAATCTAAAACAATAAGAATGTACAATGTGTATTTTGGATGTTTTCTTTTCACTAGTCCAAAACGAGGCATGTAATATGAGCCAAATATTCCAAAACCAATCAGTGCATGGTGGAAAAAAGAGTGGTATTCGTCGTAGTAACAAATATGAAGCAGCCAAAAGGTCCAAACACTGGTGTATGGTGTGTGTGTAGGCATGGGACGATAACCGTTTTCAAGGTATACTGCAGTTTGTAAAAGTCAAGGTTTTTTAAACCGCCAACATTTTCTGTAATACTGTTCCTAAGGTATGTGTAAGATTTTTTTATTTACATTTTGTTTTTGTTTTTTAGGACAACAATATCTTCAGCAGAAAAAATATTCAAAGATGCCATTTTAAATTGTAAAGAAATCTGTTTTGAAATTAATGGAGACAGCAGAAGTCAATGATACATTTGAATTATTTAGCCTGACATGTTTACTGCTCCAAAATATTATAAATTTTTAAAAAAATAAAATACAGTTGTAAAAGGGGGAAAAAATTTTTTTTACCCAGACATTTATAAAGAATATATTTTTGAGCAGTAATAACAATACAGTGAAACCGTGATATTTTTATCTAATTTTATCATATAGTCAGAATCTTATACCGGCCCATGCCTAGGTATGTGTATCAGTCAAAACCTCCACACACTGACTCATTTAGTTTGTTTGTGCGGGTCGCCTCTTGCATGCAACCTCAATACAATGCAGATAAGCTAAGAACCAGAACAACTGGTTGCTGACAAGTCTGAACAGTGGCTCAACGCCTTTCTGAATGCTTCATTTACTGTTCAGGTATCATGGGTTAACGTATAGCCTGCACGTGTATGGTAGTGCTGTTTTCTCATGTCATCCAATTGTGACTGAAATGCAGAGGACGGGCAAGAGATGTCTTGTTAAATTGCTTTGTCTTTGTTAGAGGATAGTCACGTCGATTGGGCTAGTGCCTAATCCTCTTGTCAGAATCCACGGATTATAATGCAGTCTGTTTGGTAGTGGTCTCCATCCTCCATATGACCCACACATCTGTTAGCAATGTCTTTGTCAGACAGAGCTGTCATGAGCATAAACTCATTCAACTTTGTTCCTCATGTTGTTCCAAACCTGTATTTTATTACATTTATTTTTTGATTGTTTACTCTGTAGATTTTTTTTAGTTTCTTTGTGTGCTTCATAAAAGGTTTGCAATGATGTGAGGGTGAGTAAATGATGATCAACTTTATATTTCTTGGTTTTTAAAGGGCACCTATGGTCAAAATCATCTTTTGTAACTGTTTGGACAGAACTGTGTAAAGTATAGTGCAGGGGTGTCAAACTCATTTTAGCTCAGGGGCCACATGGAGGAAAATCGATTCCCAAGTGGGCTGGACTGGTAAAATCATGGTATTGTTTAACTTAAAAACAACAACTTCAGATTATTTTCTTTGTTTTAATGCAATTAACATAAAACGTAAAGCTGGAGCGTGAGGACAACACAATCTCACTCCAATTCGTAACTTTTTGATTTAGTGGCTAATTCATATGAATTCGTACAGTCTCATTCGTACAATTTAGCACAATTTGCTTATCCACCAAATGACAGTTGGGTTTAGGAGGTGTGGTTGGGTGCCACGCTTCTTTTTTTTTATATCATCCATTTTCTTACAACTGAACGTACTAGCCACCAAACTGACCAATCGGAAATTGTTACGTTTTCTTGTGAGAACACCTCATTGTGGTATGGCATAAATGTGGTCTTTCTCTCTGAGAAGGCTGTCACACTGATGCTGATTCAGGCATCTGGATCGGATGAAATTAACAGTTTGCAATTGCACCATCCAGTGGACACAATTGAAACAGCAATTTCTTTTTTTGAAAAATTGCATCTAATTTTTGTACTTTACAGAATCATCTTGTGGGCCGGATTAAACCCGTTTGCAGGCCTGATCTGGCCTGCGGGCTGTATGTTTGACCCCCTGGTATAGTGTGTTCACAGTCATATTGGGTTGATATAAAGACATTAAGTCTCATTTTTAACATTTGACGTTAAAATAGGATCTCCCTTTTGAGGCGCATCGCAACGTGACGTAGGAGTGCGGAATTGATTGACAGATGCATATTAACATGTTTCCATAGTAACGTGTATAATCATATCAACAAGACAGGACCTGCGCAAAGCAACTGGGATTAAAAGATGTGTTCACCTTGCTGTGATTATCAATCATCATCAAATGTAATCAAGAATACATTTTACAAGTTTAAAATGTTTCTAAAACAGTGCATGTTTGTAATGAATTACAGCAATTTTACACCACATCACCACACCTTCATCACCACAGCCGTGTGTCAGTATAATAAAAAAAAAGAAGATGCTTTAATTCCGGTTTGTGGACGGAAAATCAGGTATATTTTGTACGTTAACATAACGGGTGTGAATACAGCAGTGTATATTAACGTGTATCCCATCACATTTGCCGTGCAAAGTTAAATGCGTGCACTGTGTGTGTGCGTGAACTTTGTAATACCATTGTGTGTGACTCCTCATTGCAGAAAGACTTGAATTTACTCCACAACAAATACATCAAATAATCATTGGGAAAGTTCTTACTGTAGTATTTCTCACAAAAGCTTCCTTTATGTCTGTCACTGTGCTGTTTATCTGACGCAGACGAGGCGAAGAACGGTGGGCGGGGAGAACTAGCATTAAAAACAAAGGCAACAAAAAATCTACATAGTGTTCAGAGCAGAAAATTCCAATATTCTTAAGGGTATAATAAATAATCTGATGGGTGTTTTAAGCTAAAACTTTACAGACACGTTCTGGAGACACAAAAGACTTATCTTACATCTTGAAAAAGTGGTAAAATTGGTGCCCTTTTAAGACATTTTGTAAACACCTTGTGTTCTGAGGAAGTGCACTAGTTTTTCTGCCAGTTGATAGACAATATATCTTAACCTTTGTGTGTTATGAATGTTTTTTTCTCTATTTACATTTTTCTGGATTACATTTCTTGCCATTTTTTAGATTTCTGGTCTCTATTTTAGTTTGGATCAAATAAATGTTAGTGATCAAAACACATTTTAACCAATTAATGTACACAAGGTTCAACAAATATACACAGTCAAGGCTGAGATTATTAATTAATGTTACTGAATTTGCAAGGGATATGAATAATTTCAGGCTTGACTATACAGCTTTATCAAACTATATGGGGAGACTCAACAAATGGTAATAATAAACATTCACAAAGCGATGTAATACTTTTGAAAAACATGATCGCAGTATATCCATGCCTAATATCCGATGGCCAGAAAGTGATTATTTTTTATACAAATTGTGTAAATTTTGGTATTTGTGATGCAGCAAGCCCAGAAACTGATGTGTACACTATGATTTTATATAAAATTCACTTTGTGTGAATATAGTATATGTGAAATGACTATAAAGTGGTCATAAATAATTATTTTCTCAATTCAAATGAGTAGCTGCTTGGACCTGGAAACAGTATTCTATACGCACCGATATGTCACGACTTCACAAGTAGAAAGAGAGCGAGACAGCTATTACTTTGCCAAATTCAGTTTTATTTGTTAAAATTAAAGAAGCAAGGATGAAAAACTATGTACTTAATCCTTGTTAAATTAGTTACTATTAAGTCACAATTTCATCAAGTTAACCAGACTTTTATTTAGAATTTATTTATTTAAATTTTTGTGTTTTCATAATTAGTCTGTTGTCATATCAGATTTCTTGACATTCTGAGCTATATTCTACAATTAGTCTACATGTTCCACATCATAGCAATCATATGACTCTACTTCAGTTTAAATTGAGAATAGCATTTATTAATGTATTACAGTTTGACACCTCTCTGAGCCCAGTTGATGTCCTCTGTATTCATTCACCTCACTATGTATGTTTTATTATGCTGAAGTCTTTTGCATGAATTTCCCACAGGAGCTTTCTTTACAAGGTTATCTTATCTTTTTGAGCAAACAACCTAGCCGAGTCTCATAATGGATTTATCACCTCTCATTCTGTGCAGACTAAATATACCACACAGACATGTAATTGCTGACGGCATAGTTTGCGTCCGACTGCTTCGAAAAGATAAAGGCTGTGTAATTGGAAGCAGCGGACGAATGAACGGCCTGCT
The DNA here is from genome assembly GCA_903798205.1 of Danio tinwini. Taxonomy (NCBI): domain Eukaryota; kingdom Metazoa; phylum Chordata; class Actinopteri; order Cypriniformes; family Danionidae; genus Danio; species Danio tinwini. Next base: position 7,141,495 of record CAIGQZ010032240.1, on the reverse strand, counting down.
GAGACAAAAGCTACTTTCTTATTCTCCACGTTTATGGATTCAGTCGTCCTAAAACCCTTTGAGCCAGGCCTAAAAAAGATTCATATTTCATGTGGCCGACAGTGTTGCAGTAAACGCGCACTTTGTCAGCAGACTTGGTTCTGTAGTATTTTCTGATTTATTTTCTCTGTAGGCATGTCAAACATTTCTTTTGAAAAGAACTTGATGTCTTGAACCAAACCAACGAGCTCTGAGATGGATAATGCCAGAGAGTTTAAGCATTATTAAATATTATTAAAAGATGTTCTGAAGACTTTATGACCGTAAGATCTATCTAATGCCAGCAAATAATGCAATGCTGTAACACAACAGTAAATATTCTGAAATATTACACTTTAAATCTTTCATTCCTAAAAGTTGTTATTACTATGAATTAAAATTGAAATGTAATCAAATAAAAATAGTTTGGTCCTATGATAAAACTGAACTTTAAGCATTGTTACTGCAGATGCGAGCAATAATTCAGAAAGGATCCAAATATGATGCTTTGGTGCTGAAAAAAACAACTTTTTTGTAGTATTATTTTGCATGTTAAAGTGGCATGGTGTTGTCAGCAAATTGCTTCATTTTTTTGTGGAAATCATAATGCATTATATAGGAGTGGGTGGTATGAGCAAAATTCAGTTTCATAGTGTGAGTCATTTAATTTCACTATTGATTTATATTGCAATATACACTCACCGGCCACTTTATTAGGTACACCTTACTAGTACCAGGTTGGACCCTCTTTTGCCTTCAGAACTACCTTAATCCTTCATGGCGTAGATTCAACAATGAACTGGAAATATTCCTGAGATTTTGGTCCAAATTGACATGATAGCATCACGCAGTTGCTGCAGATTTGTCGGCTGCACATTTATGAAGAGAATTTCCCGTTCCACCATACCTCAAAGGTGCTCTATTGGATTGAGATCTGGTGACTTTGGAGGCCATTTGAGTACAGTGAACTTATTGTCATGTTCAAGAAACCAGTCTGAGATGATTCGTGCTTTGACATGGTGCGTTATCCTGCTGGAAGTAGCCATCAGAAGATGGGTACACTGTGGTCATAAAAGGATGGTCAGGGTCAGCTACAATACTCAGGTAGGCTGTGGCGTTGACGCAATGTTCAGTTGGAACTAATGTGCCCAAAGTGTGCCTAGAAAATATCCCCCACACCATTACACCATCACCACCAGCCTCAACTGTTGATACATGGCAGGATGGATCCATGCTTTCTTGTTGTTGATGCCAAATTCTGACCCTACCATCCGAATGTCACAACAGAAATCAAGAGAAAGATTTTCTCTTTTTCAGACCATTCGCTGTAAACCCTAGAGATGGTTGGCCGTGAAAATCCCAGTAGATCAGCAGTTTCTGAAATACTCTGATGCTAAGTCATACTGATGCCATGTTCAAAGTCACTTAAATCACTTTTCTTTCCCATTCTGATGCTTGGTTTGAACTGCAGCAGACCATGTCTACATTCCTAAATGCATTGCGTTGCTGCCATGTGATTGGGTGATTAGAAATTTCTGTTAATGAGAAGTTGGACAGGTGTACCTAATAAAGTGGCCGGTGAGTGTATATGTGTATTTGTTTTTTTTGGAATTTGGTAAATACAGTAAACATGAGACACTTAGCTTTTAGGCTAAGTTTACTTTAACATAACAATTTACATTACACAGTACTTTAAAGTAGACTGACTAATATAAAAACAATGGCAGAAAAAAAAAATTTGTATGGCTGTAAAAAAATAACTTAAGTAAAAGGCGGGAAAAGGCTGCAGAAGAGTCCAGATTAGTAATGTGTTGCAAAGTATATGAATATATGATATGACATGAAATGCAAAGAACTAAACTAATAGCAAAACATCAGTTGATCAAACATTTGTTTTTATTTATAATTCTCGCTATTAGTGAGGAAAGTTGAGCTTTATTGTCACTATGCTACATGTGTGCACATATAGAAGAACGAAATGTCATGTCTCGCAGAACCACAGTGCTTCATAAATTAATGATAAATACAAACACAACACTGGACATAAGAGCTTTTTAAAAAACTATGCATAACTAACATATGTATACTACAAGATACTTAACTTTACATATAAGATACTATGTGGCCCTACTTATGATCAATGTAATGCTTTAATGCTTGCTTTATATAATATAGTGTGCATTTCCTTATTTAAGAAAAATTCAACGCATCTTAAAAACCCCATACTTTAAAATAAAAGCACATGCTGCAATATGAACAACTTTATGTTGTCTTGCATTTCATGCAAATCAATGTCTCTGTGATTAAAATTGATTAGTTTTTACATCCAGAATTATACTATTTCAGTTTCTATTTTTTATTAAGAATTAGGACTGAACATATGTTTCTCCTGCCGTGTAAACAAAGCCCTGCTGTGCCTTTAGAAAGCTTGATGACCCAATATTTTGTATATATAAAATTATAATTTTAAATAATTATACTTGGTGAATCAGCGGAGAGGTGATGATGGGGGTGGGGAGGAGTCAGGAATTGACACAAGCACTATTAGATCTCAGGTCAAACTCAGGTCACCCGTATAATCTTTAGAGCATGGACACTACACACGGGGTCACTTCTCCAACAATGATGGCCATATTCTCATCCAGCGCCTTATCGTCTCTTTTCCCGTCTTTTGTTTTCTCAGAGGCGATGTCTCGTGATGGATGGTTATGAGATTTAGCAGCCAGACCAGAGAACCATGGAACAGGTTGAAGAACCTACCTCAGAAATTAAATGTGACGGCCAAGTGGATGGAGTGATGAAGGGCCCGATACATGAAGACGCAGCATGGTTGGTGGCGCAGGAGGGGGAATCTGCGTCTTCAGACTGTGGCGGGACGTCAGACCTCCAGGAGCCGAGCTCGGCGTCGGGTGAGGAGGTGGAGGGCAGCGAGACGTCCGATATCACAGGATTGGAGGCCTCACCAGGCAATAAGGGATCGTGGAGGGGCAATCAACAAAATGGAGATGGAACACCACAGGAAAGCCCGCCACCGAATAGTGAGACGCCTGTAACAGCTGGAACGTTTTCAGGTAAAAATCATCAATAACATTCTATCAGCGACATTTATTTTTGGTGCTTTTTCCTTATGAAGCTGCATCTTCATATTTAATGCATGACTTTTTATTATTATTATTTATTATTATTATTGTATTATTATTTTAATTATTATTATTATTGTAAATTTGAAAACAATAGCCTTTGTCATCTTTGATGTTTAAAAATGAATAATTTCTGGATTTAACTACTCTTTCTTGCTTAACATTGTGTACTTTATGAATATTTTTATGCTTCATTTTTTTATTTTATTTCAAGTCTTTTGTGAGAAGTAAAATTAACAAAAATAAATACAATTAAAATAGTCTCTCAAGATACATTCTCCAAAAACTCCCATAGAGGATTCCATGTATGCCAGAAATCGTCAGATTAAAGTCATAAGTCAGTTTTTCTAAGGGTAAGAAAATGGCAATCTGATTTATCCTCATATTGAGCAAATGAATGTTAGAAAAAGACCATAAAAGAAGAATACATTTTCTTGCTAGATACGTACAAAGGTGTAACACAAATTCTAGTCCATGACTAAGGTGTAGAGCAGTTCAGAAGATAAATAGCTTGAGATAGGGCAAACGGTTTACCAATAATCTTCTGAACTAATTTGTGTGTTTCTTTTCAGTATGTCTTAATCATGTCACAGTCCCAGAATACATAGATACCAACGTTGGATTTGCACTTAAAACAACATTCAGAAACATTAGGAAATATCTTATTGAGATGAACTGGTGTTAAATAAGTTCTGTTGTTTGCTCGTGTTTTCATATTGTGGCACCTTTAAAAAAAATTTGCCAGAACAGACCGAAAGCCATTCTTCTTCACTACAATTTGTTCCACAATCTTTCTCCTATATAAGGAGGTAAGAGAAGAACACCCTACTTTAACATTGAGCAAAAAAAGATATTTTTCTTTTTAGAGAAAATGAAGAATACAATTGTTTTTCCATGTCAGAAAGATCAAGACAAATTCTGCCATCCTTAAGGGAAGATTCTAGAAAATGTCATTATTTGGTAAATTAAATTCCTGTTTTAATAACTGAAATGATTTCAGGTTCCCGTTGTCCCCTTTTGTCTCCATGATCAAAAACCAATGCATGCTTAATTTGTTATTACAGGTGGATGTATTATATGATGCAAATACTTAGACATCATTAATATAATAAATATTTTATTTTAAATCATTATTATTAATGTAAAATTAGTAGTTATGTTTAATAATGAACATTTTCTAGACTTATTTTATGTATAATACAGCAGTTTGTTTAAATAGGTATCAATCATCAAACAAACTAAAAATGTTTTTACAAATCCAGGATTATGTATATAAATTAACCTACTTTAACGTTGTTGTGTTGAAGCATAATTGTGTTTTACTTATGACAACAACTACAACAATAATAATAAATGTATATTTAACATATGTAATGTTACTACTCTTAAGTTAATAGTAATTAAGTGATTGAAAACATTTGTGCAAATTAAAACAATGCAGATAAAACATTTGTTATCCTAGCTGTTTCCGAATAACAGTTAAGCTTTCTGTTACGTATTCTTAGAGTTTGTGTAAACATGAATGGGAAAAGGTATCATACCTAGGTATAGCAGCCAAAAAGTTATCACAATTACATGAAATGGGTAATAAATTGCCCCATTTCCAAAGAAAATTATCCCCTGTTTTGGTGTCATACTTTCCCCCATGTTTTTTTAAAGGGAGATAAAATACTTTTTAAATGCTTTTAAATATATGTATTTTCAGTTTCCTGATAAGATAATGTCTATATGTGTCTGTCTGAATTTTCTAGATCCGCTACAGACGCCCTCTCTCTCACTGTCAGACCAGCTACGGCTGGGTCGCGAAGACCCCAATAAACTGGGTTTGAACGTTGAGTGCCGTATATGTGGAGATAAAGCCTCAGGTTTTCATTATGGAGTTCATGCTTGTGAAGGCTGTAAGGTAATTTTTGCTAAACAATTAAACATGCAATATTTTACACAAACCCTGAGTGCATTTGTGGCCTAAAATAGTCTGCCATCTATTATAAACAAACATTAAAGATGCTGTAAATGATACTACTTGATAGATATCACTTAAAAATAGATGTCCTGAGAAATCAAACCTGTTCAAGAATCTATAAACGGTCAAAAAGATTCTGGGAGCAATCCATTTTTTTTTTGTAAAACAATCGGAAGGCCTTGCCCACGTGACTTTGTGAAATATCATACAGCATCTTTAATAAAATAACTCTTTGCCTTAAATCTCTGGGCTTCCTAATGGTTAAAGTTGCATTTCCGCGGTGAAATGATTCAGTCTAAGTGCATGTGTCATTTGTGTTTTTTTAAAAGGGTTTTTTCAGACGCACTATACGTATGAAGCTGGAGTACGAACGGTGTGAGCGCGCCTGTAAAGTCCAGAAAAAGAGCCGGAACAAATGCCAGTACTGCCGCTTTCAGAAGTGCCTGGCACTGGGCATGTCTCATGACGGTACAGTTTACTGCATACTGCACATCCAAGTCAAGTCACCTTTATTTGTATAGCACTTTATGCAGTACAGATTGTTTCCAAACAGCTGAAAACTTCAAGTGTACACTTGCATTAAGTAAGGAACAATCTAAGATTCAGCGGTTTAGTTATTTGAAGCTCCACAGAGGGCAGTGGTGCTCAGCTTGAGTCAATATTGAATCAGTTGAGTTAGTTTAGGGTATTTTTGTTTTAATTATGAAATGAAATCAATGCAGCTATAAGACAGAAGAAACAGTGCCATTCAGCTCAGTTAAGTTCAAGCTTTTTTTAATGATCGTTTTGAAATCTTATAGTATCACTGTAGTGAAATTAAGGGGACTAAAGAAAGTTAGTTCACATCAAAATGAAAATTTTGTCATTGATTAGTCACTATGGGCTTACAAAACACATAAAGAATGAGTTCATCTTCAGTTAATGTTGACAGATTTCTGGCCCTCTGCTGATAAAAGTACAACCACCCCAAACTCTGACTGCTTCAAAGCAAAAGAATCAACAACATAAATCCAGAGATTAGTCATATTTAATTACCTTATTCCTATTAATATTGATCAGAAATGTTTCCATTATTAAGAATTGATTAGTGAAGCTCAGTGATTCTTGCATGACATGCTAGAACAAGTGAAGTTTGTTCCTGTGTTTGTGCAAGTATAATTGAGCTTCTGTTTGCTAATAAATGTTTTTGAAAATAAATGCCTAAATAAATCAATTCATTATATACAGCAAATTATGTCTCTTAACAGAACTTAGAATAAACCACTTGATTAATATGGATTTTTAAAAAATTTTCTTATGAATGTTTTGAAGTCTATGCCTTAGGGCTGATAATGGAAAAACATTGCAAGATTTTGTTATTCGATATATATTGAGATATGAATACAATTTCACCAGATAAACTGACTATCTCTGTTTGGAAAGAATGAATAATTTTAGATTGATTGAGATGATTCTGTAGAGCATGTGCATAAATTGTAACAATCTACAAGCATAGATAAATGCAATATTCAAATTAAATAAAGGAGTCTATTAGTATTCCAGTACAGTAATTGAATGAATAAAAGTAAAATGAATACTGAGTAGTCTTCGTTGTGTAATAAAGTTAATATATGGTAAAAAAAAAATGTATGCCTGAATGATTTTAAAATTCTTAATACAGTCACAGGCCTCAACAACACATGCAAATGCACATCAGACTCAAATCACTCAAATCAAGCATATTCTGTGATGTGAACTATTGCGAATGGTCACATTGCGATATTGATGCTGAAACTATATTTTGTGCAGCCCTAGTTTGCATTTTGAATGAACAGAATTTCAATTGAGAAACAAAAATCTCTCGTGCTTGATTGATCTTAATTTGTGCTCTGAACATAAATAGAAATGCTATGGCTGATTTGATTTGATTGGCAGAACTTTCATTTTGATGTAAACGAAGACTTAAAGCCCAACTAGGCAACCCAAAGATCACTTAAATAACAGTCATACTTATCTTTTCACTTTTCATTTTGTAATACATGTCTTCTCTGCTTTTAAAATGTATGCTGGGTATAATAAACAAAGCTTGTTGTTTATTTTTTGTTTTTGCCTCAGCAATAAGGTATGGACGTATGCCAGAAGCGGAGAAGAAGAAGCTGGTGGCCGGACTACTCGCCGGAGAGAATCCGCAGAGCTCTAGTGGAGCTGACCTCAAAACACTGGCTAAGCACGTCAACACAGCCTACCTGAGGAACCTCAACATGACCAAGAAAAAAGCACGCAGCATCCTCACTGGCAAGACCAGCTGCACTGCGGTATGTATTCAGGGTTTAGAAAGTGTATTTTACTACGCATACACTGATGATAATACACTGATGATAAAATTCTGGCAGATACATTGTCAATAGTCCCTTTCACACAGTGAAACGGGTAAATATCCGGAAAATTTTTGGAATGACTTTACCGGTAAATAAAAAAAACACTGTTCACACAGGTAAGGACGTTACTGAATATTTCCAGAAAAGAACATTCACACATCCATTCCAAAATACCGGTAAATTCTGACATCACTAACCAGAAATGACCTCTAAACGGCTACGCTTGAATTTGTAAACATTTGACTACATTACAAACTCTATAGATGGATAAGTACAGCTCATGGATGTGAACAGCGAAGATGAAAACATATAGAGGAACACTTTTGTATGTCGAGATGTACATAATATGTGTGTGTGCTGGCGCTCAGCGGCTGCTTCACGTGCACACGAGTCAAGCAACTGAAGGAAGCAGAGCTTGAAAGTAAACAAACAGCAGTTTATCATAAGCATTTTATGGATAATTATTTACACAGTTGGCATTAAGAAAGAACATAGAAACGTTATCTGACTAACATCTAGCAGCTAAATGTGTCTGGTAAAATATTCAAAGGCTTTTATATTCATAAACAGCACGGATGTGAATGCGTCTGAATGTTCTGATTGGCTGGAGTAGACGTCTCACGTCAGTGTGTTCTAAGCGTGAACTCACTCTTTTCGGCAATTTTCCTTCTGCGTTCACACAGAGCAGCATTCCGGCAAATTACCGGTAATGTTACAACTTCTCTTTCCGGAAAATTACCAGAACAAATTTACCGGTATTTTCAAAAAGGGCCTATTCACACATACAGACCTTTCCTGAAAAATTGCCGGTAATTTTCCGGAAATGTCTGTATGTGTGAAAGGGGCTAATATTTAATGATGTTATTATTTTAAAACCTACAAATACTACATGATTCATGTGCAGTTATTTTAGTTGTTTTTAATTCTGTTCATCTTTGTTCTCCAGCCTTTTGTGATCCACGACATGGACTCCCTGTGGCAGGCAGAAAACGGGCTGGTCTGGAATCAGCTTAATGGAGCACCGCTCAACAAAGAGATCGGGGTTCATGTATTCTACCGCTGCCAGTGCACCACAGTGGAAACGGTGCGAGAGCTAACAGAGTTCGCCAAAAACATCCCTGGCTTTGTGGATCTCTTCCTAAATGATCAGGTGAGAACTATCTGTGTAGTTCAATTGACTTGTTATTTGCAAAATCTGTTTTTTCAATTCATTAAGTTCCTGCGGCGAAAAAGTGGCATTTTTGCCGTTTTTAGGCGTTGTATTTGAACGAACTCCTCCTAGGGATTTTATCCGATCAACACCAAAATTGGGTTTTGTCATCTAAAGGCCTTGGCGATGTTAAATTGCGAAGCTTTAGAGTTTTCGTCGATGGGCGTGTCCGTGGCGGCCTCGCAAACTTTGACGATTCGCCATTAAACAGGAAGTTGCTATAAGTCAGGCATGCATTATCCGATCTGCCTCAAAATTAACACATATGATAACCGTCCTCACCTGAACACGTTTACATGCCAATATCCATTTACAGTTATAGCGCCACCTGCTGGCAACAGGAAGTGATGTGTTTTACAGCATAACAAACTCCTTCCACAAATTTGATCGTATCAGCACCAAATTTGGGTGGTGTTATCTGAAAGCTCTAGCAATGATATATTGTGAAGATCTAGAGTTTTCACCGATGGGCGTGTCCGTGGCAGCCTGACAAACATCAACGCTTCGCCATGGAACAGGAAGTACTTATAACTCATTTACACAATGTCCGATTAGCCCGAAACTTCACATGGTTGATAAGAGTCCTCTACTGAAGACATCTGCATGCCAATATTGAGTCACAGTCATAGCGCCACCTGTTGACAGAAGGTAGTTTGGCTTATAACTCATTCACACAATGTCCGATCAGCCCGAAACTTCACATGTTTGATAAGAGTCCTCTCCTGAAGCCATCTACATGCCAATATTGAGTCACAGTCATAGTGCCACCTGCTGGCAGAAGGTAGTTTGGCTTATAACTCCGTCAAACAAAGTCCGATCTGCCTGAAACTTCACATGGTTGACAAAAGTCCTCTGCTGAAAACATCTACATGCCAATATTGAGTCTTAGTCATAGCGCCACCTGCTGAAAGAAGGAATTTTGGCTTATATCTCAACCAGACAAGTTCCTATCTGCCTTAAACTTCACATGGTTGACAAAAGTCCTCTCCTGAAGACATCTACATGCCAATATCCAGTTACTGCGCCACCTGCTGGCAGAAGGTAGTTTGGCTTTTAATTTCAATTGTATCTGTGTAGCGCTTTTCACAATAAATATTGTTTCAAAGCAGCTTTACAAAAGATGCAAATTGTTGCATTACAGTTAAATTCAGAAAAGTTTAGGTTGTTAGTTACCATAACTTTATTAGTTACTAATAAATGTAACTAATTAACTAGTAACTAATAGCTTTTAATGGTTAAAGTTATTATATATAAACATAGCTAACCTGCAGTTATATGGTATATAAGTGATGTCTATGTTCAATGAAGTGTATTAGGTGTGTCCTTTAAGTCCTTTATGTTTTATTGCTTCTTAGTAGTGACTTCTGTTCACATCTATGTTGCCCTGCCAGCAGCGCAGTGCTTTCATTCACACCACCACCGTTGATGAGAACATCATTCACTCATTCTGTCATTGACACTCTGACAGTTGGACATTTACATGATTTGTTAAGGAAATAAGCCAATTAAAGGCCAATTCAATTTTGAGTGGTTTGAATTTGTGCTCATGTTTAGGTGCTAGTCTAATATACATTGATTTGTGCACAGCCTACATTCTAAATTGGGAAACCCACATAGCAATAGTAAACCTCTGCTTCTCTTACTTGGGAACTATTGTGGTCAGAAGCAAAGTTCTAGAATCTCTAGAATTCTGTCAAGCTTCAATATTCCAATTGGTTGCTGCTAAACCATGTCATAGCTCATTACCATACAGTTAACCACATTTCAACTCTCCTCCACACACACACTATACAAGATGCACCAGAGTTTGCCACCGACTCACATTGAAAATAAATGACTTCCGGTCACTTTGACGCCGTCACCAGTAATGTACACAATGCACTGTAATGTTGGTGGCTTCTATGTGCGACCACTTGAAATAAAAAGAAACTACAAACAAAATACAGGTTGTTACAGGAAGTAACAATTGGTCAAAATAACAGCTGAAGTTCTCAAGTTTGTTTAAAACATTGGTATTTTTAGTTTTGTTGTTTTTTTATGAATATAAATGTCTGAAACCTGGCACCATTTTTGTCCTTAATAATGACTTATAGTCATTTTAGAAGAAATGTCATCAGTTGTTTACAAATGTTTTCAAGTAGTCTTAATTTCCTACCATGGTTTTATATATAAACATTTTATGTTATTCATTTATTTAGTGGCTTATTGTATTTGGGAATTATCATATATGAATTAAGTATTGACGTAATATTTTCTCTGTCATTTTGTCTCTCAGGTAACGCTATTAAAATATGGAGTCCATGAGGCCATATTTGCGATGCTCCCATCTCTCATGAATAAAGATGGACTCTTGGTGGCCAATGGAAAGGGTTTTGTGACGAGAGAGTTTCTGCGTAGTTTACGCAAGCCATTCAGTGAGATCATGGAGCCCAAGTTTGAGTTTGCAGTGAAATTCAATGCTCTGGAGCTGGACGACAGTGACCTGGCTCTGTTTGTAGCAGCCATCATCCTATGTGGAGGTGAGGATATTAAGCTGTTTATTCCAGATGCTTGCTTTACTCCATCATGCTTTTATTGCTCAAGTTCTTTTAAGGCAATATTTCAAACAAAAATTATTATCCTGTCATCATTTAGTCACCGTCAAGATCTACTTACAGGAAACAAAATTCAAGAAATTAGCTTCTATAAATTCTCCAACAGGTGGGATTAGATTGTTTGCACCCCCTGTAGAATATTTCACTCCAGGATGATACACATGTTTTTAATACTTGGAGAACATCCTCCCACGTGCCATATTTGTATCAAGCATTTGGTAACACTTTATTTTGATGGTCCATTTGAGAATTAGTAGACTGTCTGCTTAATATCTGTTGACACTGACATTTAACAGTCCTTCAACAGACATTTAACTGACTATAAGAAACTTTGCAAATACATGTCAACTTACGCTAACCCTAACCCCAACCCCAACCCTAACCCCAACCTAACAGTCTACTTATAATCTAATGATAATTAGTTGCAATGTAACTTAAATTCAACAAACGGACCGTCAAAATAAAGTTTGACCAAGCATTTTAACTATCAAGCAATTTATATTAGATTGTGTTGCCTTTAATTTTGTAAGAAACATTTTATTCATTTTCCTTTAGCTTAGTCTCTATTTCAGAGGTCACCACAGCGGAATGAACCACCAACTATTCCAGCATATGTTTTACGCAGCGAATGCCCTTCTAGCCGCAACCCAGTACTGGGAAACACCCATACATGCTCATTTACACGCACACTCATACACTAGAGTCAATTTAGTTCATCCAATTCACCTATAGCACATGTCTTTAGGCAGTGGAGGAAACCGGAGCACCCGGAGGTAACGCTGACCCAGCCGGGACTTGAACCAGCGACCTTCTTGCTGTGAGGCGACAGTGTTTAGCACTGCACTGTTGTAGTATAGTTTTTCTCGCCATGGAAGCTGGCATGGCATTAAACAAAAACAAACAAACTCACCCTCAAGTGCTTCCCAACCTTTACAGTACTTTCTCTCTTCTGCTAACACAAAATTTATTTAGAAAACTGGTTGCCGTTGACTTCCATAGTAATATTTTTTCCTGATATGGGTGTCAATTGGTTTCTTTCCAATGTTTTAGTGGAGGAATTCTCAACCAGTGGGCCTCAGCAATCCTGCAGGTGGGCCGCGAGATAGCTTAAAATTCACTCTCAATATTATACTATAATTTTTGAATTTCATTATTAATATGATATATTAAAATGATCGAAGTAATGCACTTTTTCCTGTTCTCTAATTGATTACTTCATACTCTGCGCAAAAACAGCCTCATGATCGTGTCTGAAACTAGTAGTCTACACATAGTCTGTTGGTTTACAAACTATGCTTGACGTAAAAAGTGAAAGTTTTTCTTTGTCTATTTTTGTGTGAACTATTTAATACATCTGGATAGTTGTTCAATGTCCTAATAATGTTGTTAATGTCCTTTGAGTGTTTTATAACAGACGCGCACTCATACAGGAGGATCTAGCGAGGCTCAATGGTGTTTTTGCCATAGAATGTAAAAAACTTATGAACTTCTAATAAACATATGAGCTTCAGACGTTTTAAAGACACACACACACACACACACACACACACACACACACACACACACATATATATATATAATTAAAATTTAATAGCATTCTAAATTTTTTTTATAAAATGCTGATAATAGAAAATGTAGGCACAACAAATGTATAATCCGGCACCTCATTTTACCGATCCCCCTCCTCAACCGCCCTCCTCCCCTGTCCGTTGTTTACTTTCACTTTCTTCCGCAACTTCCCAGGCCTCTTAACTTTCGTCCGCGACACCCACCCACCCCCATACATTTATGTATGTGTTAATAAAAGAAGGTTTAAATGAGCATTTCATAGAAACGTTTTAGAGAAATTGTCAGACAGGTGGGCCTTCAAAAATTAATTGGAGAAAGAAGTGGGCCCCGAAGTTAAAAAGGTTGAGAACCCCTGTTTTTGTGTACATTTTTGTACAACTATCCTTTTAACACCAGATAAAGATATTAATTGCTGTTTTGTGAAAAAACGTGAGAGCAGTTGCTTTTGAGATCATACAAGGAATATTGATTGAGTTCAGTCTGGAAGCTAGCAAGAGTAGTGCTGCATGATTTAGTAAAAGCTGTGATTGTCATGCACATCTTCTCAGGGAAGCATGGCTCTGGGATCAGTAGTAAATCTCAGAGGCACTCAGCTGAAGATATGAAGTGAGATTGGAGTAAATACGTCCTATTTAATGTTGATTCTTCACGAGATGTAGCAGCAACACAGAGCCACAGATCACTGAAAAGTGACACAAACAACTGTTGAATGGCAGAATGATTGACTTTGATTTCAGAATAATGCTGATTAAAATTTGCGTAGCTTGTCAGTGAACTCTGGCTCTGTTTAGTAAACGCTGCTCCATCTAAAAGCAGATGCTGAAGATTTACAGCTAATTAAGGAAATGGCTTTATTCACAAAATGCATTTGTAAATTCCCTTCGATTAATCATGCGGGTGATAATTTACAAATGGAAAGATTGTTCATAAAGAACTCTAAGGTCTTATAGTATCATATTATTGAGCTTTTATAATTTTGGTCAAGTATGGTAAAAAAAATAATAATTATATTTATATTCTATTTGACATTGACTTAAAGTGGTCTCTTGTTGCTCTAGATCGTCCTGGGCTGATGAACGTAAAGCAGGTGGAGCAGATTCAGGATGGCATTCTGCAAGCTCTAGACCAGCATCTTCAGGTTCACCACCCCGACTCTTCTCATCTCTTCCCCAAGCTTCTGCAGAAGATGGCCGACCTCAGACAGCTGGTCACAGAGAACGCACAGCTGGTTCAGATGATCAAGAAGACCGAATCAGAGACCTCACTTCACCCGCTTTTACAGGAGATCTATAAAGACATGTACTGAGCTCCAGACTCAAGGACACGACTAGAGATCAGACTGACAGTGCACAAATCCTAATGGTGCTGCGGTGCCATGGGTTTTTTTTTACTGAATTTTTGTAAAGGACTTTTACAAATACTGACTTTAAATACTGAAATTTCCTCTGATTTTACGGAGTGTTTTTTTATTTAAACTCAAATCTGTTCTATTACCAGGACGCTGAATATCCGATCATTATTCACTACTACTACTATTTTCATTTGCTTGATGAGGGCTAACTCTTTTAGAAGTCATCATAGTTTCAAGTACTGATATCTAGTATGTTTTTGTGAGGAGATCAGAGCAAATGCCACTTACTGTATGTGTTTTTAAGGCTTTTATTTCTGTGGTTCCTCTTTTCTTTCTGTTCCTTTAGGCACTTTTAAGATAATAGATAGCCTCCACGCAGAACTGTACAGCAGTCGGTTTTGTTATTTTGGAAATGTTGTTACTTTGTTGAGGATGTCGTTTTTCATCGTCAGCTGCTACAAATATATATTGGTATTGAAACTGAAGACAAATCTATGTTTGATAACTCACTTTAACTGCTTGGGAGAAACCTACAAAAGTGTGATCATTTTTAGTTGTATGGAAGGACATGTTTGTTTGTGATGAGCATTTATATGATTCTCATGTGCTGATCTTTTTTTTTAGCACAAAGTATTTTAGCCGGTACCAGTCTCGAGGTCATATTTTACCAGGACGAGACACAATATGAGTTATTTTTGTATTGTTTTCTTGATAAGCGGTTGTATGAAATTAGGTCTTCCATTAGTATGTTGATTGAACGTGTTCTGAGAATATATATATTGAGTGATTGAAAACAAATGGGCTGTGGTTACATTCAAACTATAACTAACTTCACTAAATTGGTTGCATTGGTTGATGATTTTGTCCTATGTGCGTTGCAAATGAATTGCTTTGAGCAAATACTTGCATTGAACTTTACTTGGATGCTGCCGAGTCCTTTCACAAACAATGCTGCACAATTTGGGAACTCCGTGTACACTTTTAAAAGCAGTTCTGATGTTGAATTACATTAATTGGTATTATTATGATGTGCAACACATCTACTATTTCCCATCAAGAAGTATCTCAGAAATATCTGAGATTTTATTTTATGGCTGAAATTTGCTTTCAGGAGGTGTTTATTGAAGATGGAGCTTGACAACAGATATTGGAGCATGCAGAAACTTGTTACTGTGAAAATAGAGAGCACAATAAGATGAAATTATGGAATCCTTCTCCTCCTCTTCCTTAAAATAAGAGTTTTTTTACTGTCACCCAGTTTTACACACACCAAGCATCCACTAATGTCTTTCTAACTTTTGCAGTAAAGTCTATAAAAAGTCTTGATTCATTGACAAGAGCAGATAAGACACACAATTGTAAGGATTTCTAAGATATTATTTTAAATCACAGTAAACAATTCCAGACATTTCTACGTTTCTTGTGATTTATTTCACAAGCCGTTTTGCAGTCCTAGTAAACTGTGAATGTTAGTTTAATCTTTATGAATGATTTGCAGATTACCAAACTAATTAAAATGTGTGAAAATGATTAAACATTTCGACAAAAAATTATTGGTGTCTGAGCTCTAGTTGTCTTGTTTTGTTCACGAATTGGGCTGATTTCAAAATGTAAATCAGTGTTATTCTAAACCTAAATCTAATGTAAATTATATTTAGTTCCAGGAACATCAGAGTTATTAATAAACATGTAATGATTCTGTTCAAAAGTGCCGATTTCTTTAATTGATTCGAACTATCACGCTTAACGTTTAGACGAATCATTCTGAATAAAGAACCTATAAATCATTTTTATAAACTTTTTAACACATTTTTTTTTTATTATTTATAGATTCTCTGTTCAGTATGATTATATTTACTTCCAGGAATATCCTATTGTAAATAGGTTTACAACAAACACCGCTAATGTTCATTAATAAATGTGTAATGATTCTGCTCAAAAATGCCAATTCGTCTAATTGATTCGAATTATCACGCATAACGTTTAGACGAATCATACTGAACAGTAATGTTTTTTTTACACATTTTATTAAAACGATTCATAGATTCTCTGTTCGGTGTGATTATATTTGCTTCCATAAACATCTGATTCTAAATAAATTTATAACAAACACCTGTAATATTCATTTATAAATTTGTAATGATTCTGTTCCGATTCCTCTCATTGATTCGAACAAACACTCGTAACGTTTACGAATCATACCGAATCTAAATCATTTTAATAAAATGTGATAAAAAAATCTTCAATTTTCAATCTTCAAAGTTATTTACATTTTGTTTTTAAATAGTTTTTTATTATCTGTACATTTCCATGCAGATTCTAGCAATGAGTTGTAACCTGTTTGAAATCGCAATTCATTTTAACAATCATCCATAGCCTAATATATAT
>CAIGQZ010032240.1:7104213-7124505 GCA_903798205.1 Danio tinwini | reverse complement strand
ATATATATATATATATTACATTCAGTATCAATATACATGTGGATAATTTCTAGGTTTGATGACATACAAAAATAACAGACATCCAAAATATTAATCGCTGAATTCATTTTCTGATTCTATTCTGTTTGAAAGAACCGATTCCCAGTATTGATTGGAACCACCGCGTTGCGTCACGTTGTATCCATCACACGTCCAAATGTGATGCCCCGCCCAGCAATTATAAAAGTGAGCATGTCATTAACAAGCTCATCAAGCAAAGGGGGACAAGCACGAGATGGAAAGAGACGCACAAACATCCAAAAGCTCAGGAGACAACAGTGCAGTTTGTAGGTGGGTTTATCAACTTAGCATTTGCGCTAGTGTGCAAATCAGTTTCATTATTTATTGCAAACGGTGAAAATATTTGAAAAAAAACCTTGTGAGTCCAAGTTTGATTTGTGGTGTTTCCCATCCCGCGTAGTCCCCAAACCGCTGTTTATCCTATAGAAACCCGACAGGCTGCTCTGGTTGGTCAGCGCGCGCCCTGCGTGACGTGTCTCCTGCGCTTCACACTCTCTTTCTCCAGCGCTTCTGTCCGTCTTCTCGCTCCGAAAATATTTGAATCAACTTTTTGGAGGCTTTAGAAATGGATCGCTATCGCATACCGTACAGACACTTGAGGAAGGGCAGTTCAAACGCGGAAAGAGAAGTTTGCAGGTAGTTTAATGCTTTCAATCGGATGAAAACTTCGATTGCAGCTCCGATCATCTGTATGAAAGAGTGACTTTTCCTGCTTTAACGTTTCTCCGCGCTGATGTTTACATCCGGTTACGACAGCGAGTGGGTTGTTGTTGTTGTTGTTGTAAAGAGACTAGTGGGTTTACTATCAACTAATGTTTAGATAAACTTTTGTAACTGTAACGAAGTAGAGAGAAGACCGTTGCAGGATTTGTTTTTAAACTAAGTCCTGCAGTTTCCGTGTACTGCCGTAGTCCATAACAACAAGATCGGGTCGCTCGAGGACTCCGCTTTCCCTTGGTTATGTTTCTAAATTTTGTAACTTCTAATGGGTATGTTGCATTTTTTTTGGCAGGCAGTTCATCAATGGATCGTGTCGATATGGTCAGAGTTGTTACTATCTACACGAGTTTCCTTCAGTACCGTCATTTCAGGTTCAGTGTAGATACTTCCAAAAGGGAGGCTGCTGGTTTGGTGACCGTTGCAGGTAAGGATCCAGTTGGCCTTTTTTTGAACGTCCTTAACTATTTCTGGTAAATGCTTGAATTCAGATTAATGCATTTTTAAAATGAGTTGAAACCGCTAAAGTGGATTTGAGTAGGTGGTGACTGGTCCATGTAACTGGGCACCTATCACATTTTAAGTAACCTACTACAGTTTGTAGTCTGCAAGGAGTCAAAACCCACAAAGACACTGACTAGGGATGGGTAATGCAAATTTTGTTATGGCACAAATACGATATTAACAGTTCAGTTAATGATGCAGATTATTTAATGTGTACTCCGTAGTGTTGTAATTGTCTGCACCAACACTGAAATGTGCACAAAAAGTGACACTGGTTAATTTATTGTAGTATTGCAGCAAACTTTTATTTGTTAAAACATAAGTGGCATTGTTCATTAAGCAGATAAACTTACCCATAGAGACTCTGTTGCTGTACACCGTTGAGACCCACAGACTCTGGGGATTTTATCGATGCACTTAATCTCTCTGATAACTACATTAGTCTGCTTGAAACATTGAGTGGTCGTTTATTTGTGGTAACTAGTGCAAGCGTAAGATTATTCCATTGTTTTCATTTTTTTTTGTTTTTTGACTTTTTATTTTATTTTATATCAGGTATCTCCATACTCCACAAAATGGGGAAGGCTCTTTGGGGAGCAGCAGACGTGGTTCAGCCCCTGCTGTGTTTCCCTCTACGGTAGCATCCCGTTCTCTATCTGACCGCCGGGGGTCTGAACCTTCTCTTTTGCCTCAAGGAGCCTATAGCATGAATCGGAGGGGTTCTGAGCCACTGGTCACAAGTATGAGCGCATTGCAGCGGAACTTTGAATGCTTGACCACTGGCATTGCAGAGGAAGAGGAGTTCGGAGTTGTGGAAGATGTACCGCTCCAGCTGGGTATAGCTGTCTGTTCAAGATTTTCTTTGAAACTGCACATTTTAGATTCTCTTTTTCTGATTTTCATATTTGGTGTTCTCAGGTGCGTCAAGAACTCTGTATCAAAGCAGTGCTACACACACCAGATCTTCACACAACTACACTTCTGCATCTTTTATGGCTGTTCCAGCACCTGTCGAAGCCACAAAAATTACTGTAGCTGAGGCTGAAACGCAGGTCACAAACATGATATGCTTCCATAGCTTCCAGATTGTAATGTTGGTATTATGAGTTTAATGAACTTTTTTTTTTTTTTTTTTTTTATCTATATATCGTTTATAGGTGACTGGGTCGCCAGTAAGACCAGATCAGGTTGGCGCAGCAGTCTCAACAGAACAGCAACGTTCAGGGACCTTTGACCAAAGCAACGATGTTGCCTGTGGCATCTGCATGGACAAGATTTCAGAGAAATCCACTGCTCAGGAACGGCGTTACGGCATCCTACCCAACTGCAATCATGCTTTCTGCATTGGCTGCATTGTGACTTGGAGAAAAACAAAGGACTTCCAGGAGGAGGTCATCAAGTGAGTTTTGTATTAGTTTCGTTTATCATATTCCAATTAATTTGACACATTCTTGTTTACACCTGGTGCTTTTAATCCATTTAATGTTACTTTTTGACACTAGGGCTGCACTTTATTTATTTTTTGGCTTAAAATAAAGATCATGATTCTGTTAATGCGTTTTTTGGTGAATTATATCTTTTTTTTTTTTTTTTTTTTTTTATATAAATGCTAGTGTATATGACTTTTCAACACCATTCGGGGGTGTCCATATTGCTGAGCAACATTACATTTATAAAACAATGTGAAGACTTGGGACTGCCTGTCTGCCTTCATGCTTCTCTCCTGACCTTGATTAATATAATTGGCTGTATCATAGAAATGCTGGATTAAGATTATGTAGGGAAGGGGTGTCCAAACTCTGTCTTGGAGGGCCGGTGTCCTGCATATTTTAGTTTCAACCCCAATTAAACACCTGAAACAGCTGATCAAGCTCTTTCTATGCATACTAGAAACTTCCAGGGAGGTGGAACTCTCTTAAGGATATATATTTATTTTTTTTAGCACCAGAAAAGCTTTTAGAATTTGTGTAATAACACAATCTTTAATTTATGCATTTTTTTTAATATTTATTATTGAAATGTTTCTGCCATGAAAATAGCCTTGGTTGCTGACATGACGATAAATAAAATAAAAAAATATATTTCATATCCAGGGAGGTGTGTTGAAGGAAGTTGGAGCTAAACTATGAAGGACACAGACCTGGTGCTCATACTGCACGTTCTGATGTAATATTGCGAAAAGTTTGCATGTTGCGTAAGAATGTGAAAAGACTATGAAAGATGATACAGAGCAGACTCCGTTTGATTATATGTACAGACTGTGTTGGGGCACTTTCACCTCTTAAGGTATGATTAGTCTATGATCAGAAGATGAAATCCTAATTGAGGCTTGTGACGAGTGCATATAAACATGATCCCTGCAATTCCACTTTTCAATTTTATTTTAAATAAAACCATTGCAAAGACACTAGGTAGGTCTCTGGCAGCTTGAGCTGTGACCACATAAGTGTTCGTGCCACAAAAGCAATTCAGATAATAGTGTTTTTGACTACCTTGTGTACAAACCAATATATTTAAGACCCGGTTTACACTTGACTAATGTACCTAGTATAAACGTTGTCTATACTACCCCCCCCCCCCCCCTTCTTGCATGTTATGTACATATGCACTATTCTCTTTTTTTCAGGGGCTGTCCACAGTGCAGAGTGAAGTCCTCCTTTTATATTCCCAGCAAGCACTGGGTCTGTGATAGTGAGGAGAAGGCATCACTGATAGCCTCTTTTAAAGAAAGAAGCAGGTAAGAGTTCACATTTCAGGTTTTCTATGATGGTTTCTTTTGACCTTCTGCATTAATTTGGTGTTCTGTTTGTCTAGCAAATTAAAGTGCACTTTCTTTATGCGTCATGGATGCTGCCCATTTAAATCTGAGTGCATCTACAGTCATGACATGCCCGTGAATCACACACACCGTCGCAGGCGCTCAACACACAGGGTAAATGTTACTTGCATTGAGTTATAACCAAATAGACGCATCTTATTGCCTATTTAACTTTTAAAATGGAAAATTGATTTTTCTATGCTGTTTTCCCCCACTTTTAGGACACTGCTGAAATGCTGGAGCATTTGGGTATTGATGGCTTACAACTTTGGAGTTACATTTTTGCCTTAACTCTGTTGGATGAAGACGACGATGACCTTCTGGATTTTCTTGATGACTAAGGACCTTCTAGAGTCATGTGTATTTTGGCTCTTCCTTAAGTGAGCTTTGCATATCTTCTGCACTGAAACATAATTGTCCCTTTTTTAGGGTTGACTTGACTTTAGCCACCCCTACATGTTTGGCTAATTGTTTAGCCGTGTAAGCTTTGTGTGTTTCTGTATGAGTGTGTGAGTTTTGGGAGAAAAGTTTGAATGCTCGTATCTCAAATAGAGTCTGTATTTTCAGGTTTAGTTTGGAAAAAGACTAGGGCAAAAAAAAAGTTGAAGTTGAAACCCGAATGCATGGTCACTTATTAGAGTTAGATTTTTCACTTAATCATTTAATACTTCCATCTGTGCTGCTTCCTGATTGTTGCACCCTCTTTTCTGATACCTTTATATGAAATCAGATTTTAATGTGTATTTACTAGTTTATATTATTGTCAGTATTCTGCCAAACACTAAGTGTGCAACCTGTCAGCAGGCTTTTGATTTTTGTACTGTTCTCTACAGCAGTGTTAACAGGTTATACCAGGGCTTGACGTCACATTTTATGACTTTTAGTACGTTTGTATTCAAAGAAAAGTGAAAATAAAAACTGTTCCACTGTTTGCCTCACTCTGTTCTCATGTCTTTTACTGCCAGTCATATAGCCACAAATGCTTTTAAGAGTGTGTGGTAACACACTGGAGAAGTTGAAGTTTGCTTAAGTTCTACTAATTACATTTTTGATTTACAAATACAAAATAAGAGACTTTACCAGTACAATCTTGCACGGCGTATGGTCTCCACTCCAATCCTGCAGAGGTCGGCAGTAAGCAAAAAGCTCCATTTTTGTAAGCAAGTAGAAGACTTCATTCAAAACTTTTGTACACAAGCCATCAGGTCAAGAGTGTTTGGTGGTAAAGAACCGCATATTTCAACGGTATCTGGAAGCTTTTCGTCCTTCACGTGATATGACCGTTGCAGCTCGGCGCGTCAGTGATGGACCGCACAGTCCTTTTGCAGCGTTTTGACGGACGGTCGCGGTTGTTGGTTCACGCTTTGCATTCAGGAGCAGAAGGAGCTAGAAAAGCACAAATGGTTTTCAATAAACAGCTCAGATGTGACCCACATTTTTCCCTCACTCCGTTTTTGGAGGGTTTGTGCCAACAGGAAGCATGTCTGCACGAAGACGAGCTCGTTTTGTAAGTAGCTGCCAAATCTGGCTCACAGTGAAATCGGTTTAATTTAAACTTCCACCTGCTGAAGTCAAACTCGTACTATTGAATGTCTTCTGTGACTGGCTTTGTAAGTTTCAAATGGTTTTTAAGCATCAAAAAGAGTTGTACAATTGACAAATGTTTTGTCGCCTATTCAAGTTTTAGAAACCACAAATAACTGGACTTCTAGTTGATCATTTTGTACCAGAAGTGGCTTAAATGAAAGGTAGAGGCCACTAGATTACACTAATTTTATCAAAATTATGATCATGCCTTGATTTTTAGTGATTTAATTAGGACAGTAAGGTCTGACTTTGCTTAGACAAAAGTTTTGTCAATTAACAGAAATAATGTACAGAATAGAATATAAAGTCATGGTGCAGTGGAAAAAGAATTGATATTCTATATGACTCCCATGAGCTAGAAGGACTGCATCCATCTCTGCAATGACTCCCAACAACTTAGTCAACTGGAATGGCAAAGAAAGTGTTCGTGCAAGTTTCCCCGAGTTCATCAAGATTCTTTGGATTTATCTTCAATGCCTCCATCTTACCGCAGTCATGCTCACTAATGTTTATGTCTGATGACTGGGCTGGACAATCTTGGAGCACCTTGACCTTTGCTTTCTGGTACTTTGATGTGGAGGCTGAAGTATGAGTAGTGCTATCCTGCTAAATAATTTGCCCTCTCCTGTGGTTTGTAATGTAACAAGCAGCACAAATGTCTTGATACCTCAGGCTGTTAATGTTGCCATCCACTTTGCAGATCTCTCGCACGCCCCATACTGAATGTAACCCCAAACTATGACTTTTCCTTCACCAAACTTGACTGATTTCTGTGAGAATCTTGGGTTCATGCGGGTTTCAGTAGGTCTTCTGCAGTATTTGTGGTGATTGGCATGCAGTTTGGCAACAGATGATTCATCAGAAAAGTTTACCTTCTGACACTTTTCCAAATGATCAACTAGAAGTCAAGTTATTATTTGTTGTTTTAAAACTAGGATCCACAACAAGACTTTTTTTCAGGTAGTGTATCATTTTCTTTATAAATATTAGTAAAAATTCTGATAGGGTTTTTTTTAACCATGGTTTACTGAAGACACCTAATCAAATGGCTAAAGTGTAACAGTTTATATTTTTATTTGGAACAAGAATCATTTGGTGACACGATGAAATACTTTATTTACTTATAAAATCTTTGCCACTATATTTAAACCATAGTAGTCATTGTTAATTTTTTTGCATAGATATTTTACATTAAATGAAGCATTTCATTCATACTTTGTACATAGTTATTTTTCCAAAAAAAAAGATTTGAATTTATTAAATAGTTTATTCAAATAAAATCACCTTTATATATTTAATTTAGTGCAGACACCAAAATGTAACACTATCTTCATAGCATACAGTAACTAAACTTGATTTAAGGTTCAAGACCAGTAAACATCCATAAGAGAGTTAAATGAAACTGAAATCTTTTGTGTGATCATGTCTTTTTTGTTTTACAGGAAACCTTTGGCTTGTGTTTTTTCTGATGTATTTAAGCGAAATCTGCTGTGCTTTCTGCACCTGATTCACCCTGGATATCCTAAAGACAGTGTTCTCCATCTGCTCCAGTGTCTGTCTGAGGAGGACAGGGGAAATCAGTGGGCTTCTGCCTTAATCACGCAGCTCAAAAGAGATGTTGAGGGAGCTAGTAAAGGGACCCTACTGTCCTCAAACTGTACAGAAACACTAAAGAGTCTCTGTAGGAGATTTCGGGATACTGATGTAAAGGGAGGATGGACATTTTGTTTTGAGGCTCTGGAAGCAAAGGGTGAAGAAACAGACATGCCAGTTTTATCTCAGAAAAAAAGGAAAAGTGACAAAATGGATCTTGATGGAGACACACAGGAAGATCCTCAAAGTAAAAAGGTAAAGATGGATTTCTCTTCAAGTAAAGATGAAGAGCGAATGATTGAAGAGGAGGAAGCTGAAGTCAGAAGATCAGAGATGGATCAGAGCGCTGGCTCTGTGTCACAGGCTCGATCTGATCTGTTAGGCTCTTCAAAAAACCTGCCAGACCACATGAAGGTAAGATGGACATTTCATGGACGCATATATAACCTGTTTTTCATAATTTGACTTGCATTTTCTTAAGAAGTACCGTACCTTAGAAAGGTATATTATACAAAATGTCTTGGCTTCAGGATGTTCAACTTAACATCACATGATTAAGTTATATATATTTTAAAATGTATTATAATATAAATGGGTTATTCTAAATTCTATTCTTTTGACCTAAATATAAGCTTGATTATGCCATAATTTGACAATTTTAAGTTGTTATCAGATTTTATAGACACATTTTGTCATTACTTTTCAGGCTGTTCTTCCTGTCATTAAAGAATTATTAGATGCAGAGTCAGAGGTAAGAAATGTTTTTATTTATCATGCAAACATGTAGCTGTCTTTTATCTTCCCATATACAGGGTACAAACACACACACACACACACACACACACACACATATATATAAATTATATATATATATATATATATAATATATATATGTGTGTGTATAAAAAAAAAAAATAAATATAGTATACGTATTTATATATATATATATAAATAAGGACTGGGTGGTATGACTAATATCTTCATGACTTCATGATACAAGCAATTTTACGTAACAATAATAATATACATTCTTAAAAAAGTCATTATACATAAACAGTGCTTTCACACCTGAGGAAACCATAGTTTCATAAAACTAAATAAATATATTGTTGAGTTGTTTAAACTTTATATTATAAAACATTTGTAACAGAGTGGTACTGTTAAACGATAAATCATATACAAAACCAAAGGTTGTGTTTATTTTATAATTTTGTGTGTACTATATATATTTTTGTGTATATGTAAATACACACATTAATGTATATATAACATGTGTAGAAAATGTTTATATATAATATATTTATATTTAACTTAAAATACTTTAATTCGATTAGCAATCACAGTAATTGTGACATTGCAGACCACTGTTAAGTTGTTTTTTTGTTTATAATATTTTTATTATATATTTTTTTTCTTTGCAGTGGGATGACAGCTCTGTATCGGCTCTGAGAGTTCTCCATGAATGTGACCCCAATGAGGTTTGTGGTGCTTCAGTTCAAGTTTAAATACTTGTTTTTTTTTTACTTTCTTGCCCCTGAAAAGTTTGCATCAGTATGGATTTGTTGTGTCTGTTCTTAGGTGGAGGTCTTGTGTTCAGTGCTGTGTTTGTCCGAAGTGTCTGAGCAGAGTTTACCTCAGTTTTGCAGCTGTCTGCTGAAACTGACTCCTGACCTCAGTCACAGCACCGCTTCAGCTCTCATCACACACCTGCTGCTCAACAAGGTGAATGTTAAAACAAAAAGCTATTGTTATTAAATAATACTAGACATTTTGTAATTATTATTTTTTTATTATTAATTATCATATTATTTATTTTAACATTTTCATATTCGATAATATCTCTATTTTTAACTGTATTTTTGATTCTTGGTGAACCTAAAAAAAACATTTAATAAACTCACTCACCCCAAACTTTAAAAGTTTTGTAGCATCTATTTATTTCTTTTTATGGTTTGTTGTGGTGTACACCAATAAAATGTTTACATCTAATGAGTTCAATTTAGCTTTTAAATGTACATTTGTAAAGTTTGCCATAATATACACTTAATAACAATCACTTGTCTCAGATTCTGTCCCTTGCAGAACCGGCCTCTCGCTGTTTGGTGACGGCTGTAACGTCTCTCTGCTCTCGTTACCCCAGACCCACCTGCCAGGCTCTGATAGAGCCCCTGTTACAGAAAGGTCAACTCGGTATGATTACGTTTGTTTTATTTATACCTGAGTATCAAGTTGTGGTTTATTGTTCATATTTATTGTCTTAGATTTTTTTTATTTAACTTTGATTGTATTTTCAATAGAAAGCGCCCAGGCAGATTTGCTCTGTAGACTGGTGATAGACTGCCTTGAGCCTCATCACAGGCTTCTTGTATTTCGGTATGTCTGAATTACTACAGTTCAGCTTTTAGCAAGAAGTTCAGTATTAAGCTTAACTTGCATTCAAATCTTAGGACAGCACTTGGAGCGTCGTGGGATGAGGGTGTGTTATCAGTCATTCATGCGCTGCTGGATTCAAAGGTGATCCTGTATATGTCTTGGATCCTAAACCATGATTTAGTTGTATGTTAATGATTTCTGGTGCTATCCTCACAGCTTGAGTTGAGTCAAGAGGATTTCTGTCTCTTCGCTGAGCA
Organism: Danio tinwini; assembly: GCA_903798205.1. Lineage (NCBI taxonomy): Eukaryota > Metazoa > Chordata > Actinopteri > Cypriniformes > Danionidae > Danio > Danio tinwini. The sequence goes on along the minus strand of CAIGQZ010032240.1, from coordinate 7,114,596 downwards.
TCTTTGCAGCCAGTCTCCACATTTCAGCAAATCGATGAAGTTTGCCAAGATGCTGCTGAGCGTCTTGACCAAGTATCAGTCAAATGTGAGTATAACAGTAATAAGTAGTCTTTTTTTTTTCAGAAAACACCCAAACAGAACATTTAACCTCTACACTACCTGACAAAAGTCTTGTCGCCTATCCAAGTTAACAACACATAATAACTTGAATTCTAATTGATCGTTTGGTATCAGAAGTAGCTTATATTACGTGTATTTTACCAAAATGATCATGCCTTGATTTTTATATATTTAATTAGGACAGTAAAGTCTGACTTTGATTAGACATAAGTCTTGTCACTTAACAGAAATAATGTACAGTATATAAAGTCATGGCGCAGTTGACAAAGAATTAATATTGTGAAATGAATCCTCCCATGAGCTTGGAGGACTGCATCCATACATCTCTGCAATGACTCAAATAACTTATTAATAAAGTCATCTGGAATGGCAAAGAAAGCGTTCTTGCAGGACTCCCCAAGTTCATCAAGATTCTTTGGATCTATCTTCAGTGCCTCCTCCTTCATCTTACTGTAACTGGGCTGGCCAATCCTGGAGCACCTTGACCTTCTTTGCTTTCAGGAACTTTGATGTGGAGGCTAAAGTATGAGAAGGATGCTATCCTGCTGAAGAACTTGCCCTCTCCTGTGGTTTGCAATGTGATGGGCAGCACAAATGTCTTGATACCTCAGGCTGTTGATGTTGCCATCCACTCTGCAGATCTCTCGCACACCCCCATACTGAATGTAACCCCAAACCATGAGTTTTCCTTCACCAAACTTGACTAATTTCTGTGAGAATCTTGGCTCCATGTGGGTTCCAATAGGACTTCTGCAGTATTTGTGATGATTGGGATTCAGTTTAACAGATGATTCATTGGAAAAATCTACCTTCTGACACTTTTCCAAATGATCAACTAGAAGTCAAGTTATTATTTGTTGCTCTTACAACTGGGATCAATGACAAGACATTTGTCAGGTAGTGTATATTTCAATTTATACATTGTTTTGTAATAAAAAATATCATGTTGTTATCCATAGCATTATAAGTACTAAAAACCTAAATGCAACATTTGCTAGCACCTAATAAACATCTTTTAAAATATGAAACAGGTTATTAAGGGCTTTTGTGTGTTTCAGGTGAATCCTACATGCCACTACACACTTTCCAGTGTCTTGTCTTTCAATGAAACCTTCCTCAAGAAATCATTGCAGGCAGCATTAAAACGGATTTCTTTTTGAATCAAATTATTTAGATGGCACTTTCATGCAGGACTTTCAGTTGGTTTGATGGTATTGTTTTGCAAGTATATTTTTCTCAGTTTAATAAAGAGTTTCCTGTACTGTGTTGCTGTATTGGTATGAAAATATACAATTAAATGGTTTAACATTTTGTATTAAAAATATTATATTATTTATTAAAAATTTTCTTTTCAGTGAAATTGTTTGAATTTGAATTATTTAAATGCTTTGTGCTGGACACATTTGAATGCTTAAAGATGAATTACTGTAATTGATAGGTTTAATGTATGTTCACTATCAGTCAAAAGTTTAAAAATGTTTGTTAAAGATTCTGCTAATTAAGGTTGCGTTCATTAATAAAGACAGGAATATTGTGATTTGTGAAATATAGCAATTTAAAATGCATTATGCAGTAAAATGCATTTACTGGCTTTAAATTTGATACATTTGTTTGATTATTTTATTAAAAAAAACTTTTAATTGAACTTGAATGGCAATATATCACAGTTTTCACAACAGCATCACAATTGTTTTTAACATTGATAATAAATATAATATTTGCATGTTTTGTATTTCTGATCAAATAAATGCAGCCTTTTGAGTAGAATGGTCATTAATCTAAATTTCTACTGGTACTGTACAATATTTTTCTTTATTATACTTATTTTGGTATGACTAAGTGGTACTTGTAACAAAATTGTACATGATAAATTCCGACACAAAATAAACTGCTAAATGGGTCTTTCTGTTGCCACAACAATCATGGCGGCTCCGGAAGTCCGTGTTTTCTCAATCGGGCGCATATATTCAGCGCAACTTCCCTTAATACTTCCTTTTCCGAGCTCCGTGTGAAAGGAGAGACATCGCGGCAAAATGAGGCACGTGAGAATTTTCTAATATAATGTGTTTAATATAAAGCATACGTTATATCTTACCACTTAATTGATGTATTACCAAATATGTTATCCAGCAATGTCGAAGGAAAAGATGGAGTTGTTTTTTTTCGTTGACATTCTTGAGCATTTCTCGACAGCTGCCGTTCATCTGAAATGCAATCCGATTCCATCTGAATATTATTTGGCTTCATCTTAAATTGTAGTCGTTTATACAGTTATTGTTTATGACAAACCTTTATTATATAGTTATATTTGTTTAAAAAAACACGTCTTTGGTGACGTGTTAACGATAATTTACCGGTCTGATTGCTCACGCGGTCATTGCGACACTAGACGGCCAGAACAGTTTTGTAAAAAAATTAATAATAATATATATTTTTCTTACCCACAGCAAGGTCTCAAGAGACACGTTATATGAGGCCGTTAAGGAGGTCCAGGCCGGTTCACGTCGCAAGAAGAGAAAGTAAGTTTGTTCACGAGATGCCAGGCCACTTTTTTTTTATCTGTTGGTGTGTATTCAAATGGTTAGTTTGCTTCAGTTTTAACGTTACTAGCAATCTATAGTAAATTCTCTTGCACTGCCATTGCTGAGCACTACTGTCTAGTTGCAAGTAACTTACTAATGAACTTTGAACTTAATGTAAAGCCGTTGCAAAGTATGTAACGATGCATTATGCACAGTACAGTAGTCAGCATTTAAAGTGGATTATCATCAAAGTTATTCTAAAACTATTAAACCACACCCATTATTGTCTTTGGGACAATTTTTGAAAAAGCAAAAAGATGCTTAAGCCAAAAATAAAATGTAATTCCCATAATTAACTTCAAGGTTCCAAATCTAAGTTTTTCTTCTGTTGGATGCTAAAAATGCTATTTTGATGAAAGCTTAACCTGTAACCATTGACTTCCATAGAATGAAACAGACACTATCAAAGTCAATTTTTACAGGTTTCCAACTTGCTTCAAAATGTTAACTTGTGTGTTCAACAGAAGAAAAACATACAGGTTGCTTTCTGCTGGGATAGTGATTATTGGCACATTTACTAGAACTGTTGATGACAAATTTTTGCTTGCTTAAAACACAACTTGTTAGTAGCAAATTGAACATCTCTCCACACTTAGACCAAGCTTCACTCAAAGAGTCATTTTACCATCGACAATCATTTCATAAACCGCCAGAGGATCAAGTTCAATAGCATAATTTTGCACCGCGCTCTTGCCTGGGTCTTATAGATGGCTTATTTCAAGATGGTGATCTGCACTTATTTACATTCTTTATGGAAAAAGCTAAAAAGGTTTCAACTAAACTCCTGCCTTAGTGTGTAGTTTTGTACAGCAGGAAGGTTTTGAGCCAAAATGGTTATTTTTTTTTTTTTTGTAGTAACTCTTTAACAGCACTACTGTAAGTAAAGGTTATATGTGTATATGTTTATATTAATGATTCTTTTTTATATATATTTAAGGTTTCTTGAAACTGTGGAACTGCAGATCAGCTTGAAGAACTACGACCCTCAGAAGGACAAGCGTTTCTCAGGCACTGTCAGGTTCGGACCTTTACTGTATCGCCCAGCCTTCTCTCTGCCTGCCTGAATTACTAGTCTAAAATAGTGTTGGGTTTATTAAATAAAATGAACGGGCATGTTGAAGGCAGGCAGTGGAGAAGTGCTTCGGGTAGTCTGTATGAACCACTCCTTCAGTGGGCTGGTGAAGCAGGCGGACCCCTACCCTGGGTCTTAAAACATGAGGGGAGGCTATAGGTGATGGTGTTCATGCCGTCATACCTAAGCCGACCATTTTATTATATGCCTGTGCTATCGACACCTGATGCCAGCTGAGGTGGTGTGGGTAAGACTTTTCTGATCTGCCTCAAATGGGTCAAAGAGGGTCTGATGTGCTTGTGTTGGCCAGTAAACATCTGTTGCCCCTCACAGGCTGAAGACCACCCCGCGGCCCAAGTTCTCTGTCTGCGTTCTTGGAGACCAGCAGCATTGTGATGAAGCCAAGGCCGCTGAACTGCCACACATGGACATCGAGGCTCTTAAGAAGCTCAACAAGAACAAGAAACTGGTCAAGAAGCTGGGTGAGTTTAAGAACTGAAATGAACAAGTAAATAACTTATGTGCTCAGTGCTATAGCTCGTGGCCTAGATTGTTGATTTTTTTTTTTTTTTTTTTTATAATAATAAAGCAAAGAAGTACGATGCTTTCCTGGCCTCTGAGTCTCTGATCAAGCAGATTCCTCGTATCCTGGGCCCTGGCCTCAACAAGGCTGGAAAGTTTCCCTCTCTGCTTACCCATAATGAGAACCTGGGCACCAAGGTGGATGAGGTGAAATCTACCATCAAATTCCAGATGAAGAAGGTACATCTATATTAGTGATGTCTAATTACTTTTTCACTCATGCATACCCAAGTCTGCTTTTTGTTTTATCAATCATTGGAAATCATTGGAAATTTTTATTTTACAAAACAAATTAATACAAAAATTTCTATAGTTTTTATTTCCAATTTAAGAATGTTAGATTTTGGTATTATGCAAGACCAAAGGACTGCTGAACATTATGATTTGCCATCACGAGTAAATTAAGTCTTTAATATACTTTGTAGTAACTTAACAATTTTATTTATTGCAGAATTATCTTGACGCTAAATCTTTTATTTATTGATTTTTACATTTTATTTATATTGAAATGTTCTTGCCATGAAAATAGCCTTGGTTGCTAACATGGCATTAAATAAATCTCAATTTTATTATTATTTTTGTGTTATATGGCAAATTTCTATGAATGAAGCTTCATTTACCAACTGGTGTTTGGGTCGTGTTTATAATAAATTCTATGTGCAAAGTGTATATAGCGATTGATAGTTTATGAAGTGCTGTAAAAGCCAAATTTCGTCAACATTTGGTTTAATCGCATTAGATTGCTATCAGAAGTCAAAGCATAAATTGTAGGGGTGTCAATTAATTGTTCTGTGCACCGCAATGAAGACGCGGACAATTCGGTATCGGTTCAGTAATGGATCATAACCGGTTATGTACAGACATTTATCACAAATGTGAAATGTCATGGTTGAATACTATGGGAAGGGAGGCGAGCGTGAGTAATTAAATTGCAGAAACTTTGCACAATTTACTGCGTGAGGGCTTGTCATTCACTGACACTGAAGTTATAGCAGAAGCCCCTATTTCACTGCTATGGAGAAAATGAAAGTTAACCTTTTTTTGTGTTGGAGCCCATTGCAGCCCTTTTGGTTGAGCGTGTGACCAATCATAGGTGTTTTAAGAACTCGCTCGACAATGCTCAAAGCAAGTGGGAAAATATTTACATCAGTTTATTTGTTTTGTGCTTATGTTCTGTAAATGAAGAGTTTTGTTTGACCGATTCAAAAAGTGTTCTTAGAGCAGGTAAAGTTAAAGGTACAGTTCCCATATCTCACTGCTTATATTAAAGGACAAATGCATATAAAATGTAAAAAAAAAAAAAATTAATACTAGAATTATTGTGCTGTGCAATAAAACGTAAACTTGTGTATGGAAAGCGTCATCAATGCATTGAGATCTCGAATTAAACTGAATCAGTGGCATAATTGTAACCTAACCGTGAGACAAGTGTAGGTTCACACCTCTAATAAATTGAGTATTTAACATGCATGATGCCCAGTTTTTATTTCCTTTTTGTAGTTTAATTGGTATCGTTTTCTTAAACTTGTACTTTAAAACTTGTTTTTTTGTTTTGTTTTTTTTAGTTTTCAAGGCACCTAATGCACTGGTTTAAATTTGTAACCTGAAAGTTTAACCATATTATGAATAGAGAACAATTCTTGTATATCTCATCTCCAAATGGCATCAATAATTGTTTTTCTCAATTCATGATATGATTAAATAAACCTGCGGGTCACATTTTCACCAGTACTTTGGGTGCACTTTTTTTTTTTTTTTTTTAAATGGTGGTCTCTCTGTGATTCAGGTTCTGTGTTTGGCTGTGGCTGTGGGTCATGTGAAGATGAGCGAGGAAGAGCTGGTCTACAACATCCACCTGGCTGTCAACTTTCTGGTGTCTCTGCTGAAGAAGAACTGGCAGAATGTCAGAGCGCTTTACATCAAGAGCACCATGGGAAAACCACAGCGCCTCTACTAGAGACTCTGTTTCTCAGTTTTCTACAATAAATGTGGAGTTGATCCAAATCTCAGCTGCTCTTGTCTTTATTTTGATGACCCCAAATGAATGCTGAATGTTCTCGTTTGATCAATTGCTCTTAACGAAGCAATAACTTGCCAATAATGCTTAACTTAAATTGGAACAGTTTTGTAGATTGTTTACTACAAAAAGCTGTAATATCACAGTTTTTAATGCAAAACTGCACCTGCATAAATTAAGATTGTTAAATGTACAACATTTTTGTGTCTCTTTTAGACTAGGATCATTCATGGCATAATTTAAAATGTAGTAGTAATACTTTGTAGTATTGAATTTTTTTGTGTGTGTGTGGCTTGGTCGCACTAGTGCTTGTGGCAGCCATGATGATTCTAAATGGGGCTCATTAGTCTGCTAGTTTCCTCGTCTATCTTTTAATGAGATTATGCAGTGAATGTGAAGAGTGGCAGAGAGTAACAAGTCACTGCAAATGTCATGGTAAGCAAGCTCTTGTCTAGTAGATATTTGTAGTGGTTCTGTAGAAACAGACTGTCTTGAGTATCAGCAAATGTGTATAATGAAACTGCAGTTACTAGTTGTGATTTGAGTAATTTAGTAAACTTATTTTTTTCCTACATGGTACAAAGATGAAATGCCATAGCTCTATTTAAAGCAGGTGTGTGAGTGTTGAGCTTTGTTTTTATTCCAAATAGCAAAAATGTAGGATCAAGCGTTCAATATAAGCACAGTGTTAATATGTCCGCATTATCAGCTTTATAATTCCAAGGTGATAAGAATGAGACATTTAGAAGCTAATTCTACAGCGTATTCAATACATTGCTAAATTCTTATTAAATGTTACACTGAATGTCGTTTAAACTGGTCAGGCTTGTGAAGATCAGCAAGTGCTGACAGGAAATCTTGCAGACAACAGTGAAAATGACTTTGAGGAAGGTAATGCATACAGAAAAACTACTCGCAAATTCTCCAGTATATTTAATTGAGGAATGTGGAATTAGAGTATTAAGTGACTTTTTGTTCTTAAGGGTTTCAAAATGAGGACCAAATTGATTTGGAAGAGCCGTCTGTTTTTGAGAGGCTGGGTCCTTGCAGGTAAATTGTGGAGAACTAAAAAGGGAAATGCAGATATAATTTGTTGCTTATTGGACATTATAACATAGGCTGCATATAATGTCTGTTCTTTCACTCCATCATAGTGTTGACATGACAGAGGATGAATTGGAGGTAAATGTTTCTATTTTTATTGAAATACTTAACTATGTTATCATCAGCTTGGTGGTTTTGATTTGTGTTGATTTTAAACGAATAGTCCCATGTGGATTCTTTTTGCTTGATGTATTTTTTTTTTCGCAAATTCACTCAATATAATCAAGATCTGTTTTTCCTAAATGTGTTTACTGTTTTATTTAAAAATATTTAAATCCATATCTAGTTATATATAAACAAAATGTTGGGTTAAACTTTGACGTTAACAACAGTTGGTTTTGTCCACGTTTTAACCATAAAAAATTGTATCAATTTACCAAATAATACATAAAAAAAACACAAAGTTGTGGTTTTTGTATTGTTTTATTTTTCAGTGTTTTTGTGTTTCAATCGTTTTATGATTAATTTAGGTTTTATCAACTTGCAAAACTCCTGCAGTAAGTTTTGGAAAATCGTATTTTATACATTTGTGAATAAATTAAATACTCTTATGTTTTCCAAGGCTGTAAAAACAATATGATCAAAAGTCATGACTTTTCGTGTTTGTTACTTTAACTCATTTTAATAAGTTAATCAAGTATATGTTGTTATATGTTTTTAGTCATTTTATCTGATGTAAGTTGAAATGACTTGAAAAGTTAAAAAAAAAATATTCGACTTTAAAGAATTGAAGGCAGCAACGAATGTTTTACAGTGAAGGCTGTGTTTGCTGCGATCACAGGCCGCTTTCTCTCGGCTATCTCTGGCCTTTCGCTGTGACCAGTACACACTCTGCCAGAGGCTGGAGACGGAGAAGCACGCGCGGGACAATGCCGAGGACAACCTCAAATTGGAGGTGGAGAGAGGCATGGAAGTGCTCGAGGTATGAATACAACTTTACAATACATATTTTTTGTTATAGCCTTTACGACTTCGGACTATGGCAATTCTTGAAGTTTTTTTTTAACTCTAGACACTGAAGGGGATGTGTTTCGATATCAAGCGAGCCGGGCTTCTCCAGCGTCTTGAGCTCTGTCTTAACATCATCGGAGGAACCATCGGCCGAATCTCCAACACAGCAGAGGTTCTTGGGGCAGTGCATCAGGTACTGGTAAATGCCAATGTCATTTCTAGAATTTTATCAATACTGGGGCACAGACCTCCATCAGAATATGATCGCAACACTCAGAAATAAAGCTACAGAAACTGTCACTAGGTTGATTATTATGACATCATGCAATTTTAACTATTTTCTTCTAAAAACTATAGGAGCTTGTCTGCAAAATTCACATTATAAACTCACACTTGTGAATTAGGATAATTTCTAAGGTAAACGTTAGAATTGCAAGATATGAACTCTACAGTATATATAATACCTGAATTCTAACTCACCTAAATTGCCAGTTTATATCTTGTAATTCTTTTTAATCTTGCAATTCTGACCTTAATTTAGGGGCTGTATACACACACAAAAAAATGTTAAAGCTAAAAGTAGCTTCTAACTTACTGATTTAGGATTTTTTTTAAATTATTTGTAGACTCATTTCTAAGTTTATTAAATTTTTACCCTAAGAGTATTTCACTAAACAATGTGGCTCTAAAAGTAGTTCCTAAATCATCAAGTAGACAACAAGAAACACCAAAACCACAAATTATCACAAAATGGCTGTTTATGTCAACCTACAGTAAGCATTTAAAAACGTTTGAACACAATAAGCTTTTAAAAAGTTACTGTTTAGGCTCAGTGATTAGCACTGTCCTATCACAGTGAGAAGGTTTTTGGTTCGAGTTCTGACTGAGTAAGTTTCTGTGTGGAGTTTGCATGATCTCCCCGTGTTGGTGTGGGTTTCCTCTGGGTGCTCCGGTTTCCCCCATAGTCCAAAGACATGCGCTATAGGTGAATTGGATGATCTTAATTGGCTGTAGTGTATGAGTGTGTGTGAGAGAATCGGATGGGAATAAAAGAGTGAAAGTTTCCCAGTGATGGGTTGCGGCTGGAATGACATCCATTTCGTAAAACAGTTATTATGACCGTCTAGGGGTCGATCACAACAGAAAAGTAAAGAGCCAATACCAGAGAGAATTTGAATATTTATTACAGGAGATAAGGATATGTTCAGGGGAAGACCAGGCCAAAAATAACAAACCAAATTTTACTTTTACCAACTACCTTACCTAAAGAAAATAAAAAGAATAAATAAAATACAACAAATACTTAACTTACTTTTCAAAACAACAACAAACATACAAAAAAATAATGTGGGGTCAATCCCCTTACTTGTCCTCTCACAATTATTCACAAGTATGTATTATATTACAAGTGTGTATTGTATTAAACAACTCCTAACATTATGGGTAGTAATGAAGAAGCAAGAAACTTCTGAGTTGAGACAAGAAATAACAAAAGCAAAATTGAGGCAAAGTCACAACATTAATCACATTGGTAAACGTTTCTGTACATACCAAACATATTTCAACCTCTCTCTGGCATAGTGCTCAATGATGGGCAAAAAAGAGAAATATGCTGGAGGAACACAAAGGCCCACAAAGCTGACGCATAACACAAGTCATGGTGGCACAAAAGGCCTGGTTCAGTGCTCCAGCACGTCCTTTTATTCAGGGTAGGTTGAGATGAGAATATATCGATTCCATCATCAAATTTCCTCCAGGAACCGCCTTCCTTCAAACAAAATTCAAACAGCATAGATCCGCACACATCAACTAAATGTCATAACAATATATATATATATATATTGTAACGGTGGGGGAAATAAGAGTCTGAGGAAGGATCCAATATGCAAGTGAAATAGTTTATTGACGCAGTCAAAACAAACTATAAGAGGGCAGAAGGGTCACAATAACTGAAG
>CAIGQZ010032240.1:7065738-7097056 GCA_903798205.1 Danio tinwini | reverse complement strand
TATATATATATATATATATATATATATATATATATATATATATGAAATGATGTCATTTTCACAAGGGCATCATTCGGTCATTTGCAAAAGTGGGCCACGCTCTCCTGACATCAATAGAATTACAGTTATTTATACATTCATCTTAAATATCTGGCAGGATGCCGTACGAGGAAGTCTTAGACTTGACATGTAATCACAAATGTAGGCATAAATGGAATTGAGGAGTAAATTTCACTGGCTCAGCTCCAACGGGGTCAAAAACATCTCGGTGAGAATTAACGTAATTTTCACTATCAGACTACACTGGTGAGTCCATTGGCTCAATAAATAAAAATAAAAAAGGTGTAGTTCGCTTTTTCTTTTTTCCTGTCTACACCTGACTCACAATCTCAGAGTCTTCCTCCTCGTACCACTGCAGCGGTGTCCCATCAGAAGCCCTTTGCAGAATCACTTTCTGAGAAAGCTGCGAAGAAACACAACATTTGTCATATTTAACTTACTTTTATACTTACTTATTTTTCAAATGTAACTTTCATTCATTTAGAAGACACTTTTATCTGAAGGACTTTATTATAATTCTCAAACTCAATTCCAATTTAATGCAGCTATATTGTATTTGTTAATGCCAAAACGTGTGTTTGCATGTTTTTGTTAGAGTAGAATCAAGATTTACGTGTTGTGACAATATCTTATGTATAAGAAAGGATCATGTATGAATAACGTGTTGCGATTTCACCACTGCTACTTTGTAATTATCTCTGCACTCCGGTTTTGTTCATATTCATGGATTCTTGCAAGATTTTATCAGTAGATATAATCGGTCTAGATCAAAATAGGAAGGTGCAAGTTTTGGAGGATCAAATGTAGTCCTTTAGTGGACTGTTTGCCAACAGTAACATTCATATTGAACTGAACTGAATCACTTTTGATCCACCTAGAACTACACCAACATTCAACTAGTGTTCTCTGACCTTGCTGATTTATTGAATATGTCCCACAAAATGAAATATTATGATCTGATTCTTAATCATTTCCCTGTTCATCTTTGTAAAGTGGGTTTGACATAATCTACATTGTATTGTACAAGCCTGCTCCTAAAGGCACACCAACAGTACACATTTTTATCCTCTTCCTAATCAAACACACCTGAATCAACCCATCAGAACTTAATATAAGACTCCAAAAATTGAAGTTAATGGGTCAGATAAAGGAGACATCCAAAATATGTACTGTTGGTGTGCCTCTAGGAACAGTGTTGGGAAACACTATGGAAATAAAGCTGACTTGAAAAAAAAAATTTGCGAAAATGGCCAAAGACTTAATTTATGACTCAAATAGGTACAGATATCTTTACCTGTTTGTGAGAGGGAATCTGGTGGTACGGTGGCGGCTCCGGCCGCTTGATCCTCATTGACCCTTGGCGTTCAAGTGAACGGGTTTTGGGCACCACTGCATTGTTTTTCTGGTGCCAGGTTTTAAGCTCTCCGGACACCACATCTCGAGGAAGCACACGGCTGGGATGATTGGGGTATTCTCTAAGAGAGGTCGTGCGAACCACTTTTGTGTACGGCGGTGGAGGCTTAAGCATCCGTTTAGGAGATGTGACCTCCGCTTGTTGGGGTTTATTATTAACATTTAAGGTTGCAGATTGCGAATTTGGTCCAAGCTGCAGTTTTGCCATGTCTGCCTGCGGTGGCGTCCCGTTGTTGAACTTTACTCGATTGGCGCCAGGCATGAGGCGAGGTGGGTTGTTGTTGTTTTTTAGTGTGTTGAGTGTGTTGTTGTTGGTGTTGTTTGCTTTAGCTGGAAGAGTGCGATGGTAGCCGTATGGAGGTGGACAGGGTTTGGGTCCGTCGCTGGTGGTCTCTCGGCTGGAGGAACTGCTGTATGAGGAAATGGAGAGCTCAGAGCTGCTGTCTTCAGAGCTGCACTGATAGAGGCGCTGAACTGAGTAGGCCAAAGCAAAATCTGTCACTCGACGGCGCGGCAGTTTGGTCCGGCCTCTTCCCAGTTCTGTGCCAGGCTTAGTGAGTTCTGGTTTGCTTCTGGGAAGCCTGTTTTGGGAAGACATCATATCAGATTAGTAAAACAAGACATTTGCTTCAATGAGCTTAGATGGCAGATGGAAAATATAATAAATGTTTATCATTAATATTCAGCACTGAAAAGTATCAGTTCATATGCTTAAATTAAATATGTAATGACTGATCGTGTGTGTAAATGATTCACCCATAAATATTTTGATAAATCTGCATGTTTTTAACAAGTGGCACACCTCCCGCTCTCCCTCGAGAAGCCCAAACGGAAGTAACTGAAACTGCAATTCATCGAAATTCCGCTAGTCCAGGCTCCATAATATAGCAAATTTCTATTGAGCCCACTGTTAAAATGGCCAACTTTACAGCAGAAAAAAAGATGTTTACAGCCTGGTACAAAGAACGATTTTGATTTATATAGCTAATATTACCCTTCGTGACAACTGTGAGGGGGAATTTTTTTATAGTTCACCCATTTCCTTTATATTAGGTTATATTATATTTGCATAATTAAGGGCGTGACCACTTGAGTGACAGCTAGCTCTCGCTGGTCGCCGTCACGTCACCTCAGCTGATTAGCCGCTGATCTCGGCATATTCATCGTATTTTTGTGTTGTTTTGTGTGGCTTTACACAGTCAGTTGGCTTTTGGAATTATTTCTTGCAATTATCAGATGATATGGCATGCTGTGTGCATTTAATTGTGCTCACAAACCATTCACATGGCCTCCGTTTTCCTGGTGAGTGAAATAATATACTTATACCATCTCTATAAATGTATTTGTTTTATTTAAGATCATTTTTAATGTTCTTTAGACCTGTAATGCACTCCAGAATCTGACAGATTTATTAGCTGTAGGCTCTAGAACAGTCTGAAGCGTTGTCATACAATTCCGCCTGGATTTCATCAATAGCCCTGCATTTACTAACACAGACTATATCTGAAGTATTTGGAAGTAATTTGCACTTTCTTCCTGTTGAAAAACGTCATAAGGACGATGCTTATAGTGGCTCAATGTGTAATACATTGAGCCACTAAGCATTGTGCTTATGACGTTGCCTATGAAACAGTGTTTTTAAAAGTCTAAACACTTTATTGATATAGTATACAACCAAGCACATGTGGTCAGAACACAAACGAGTCACAGGTAATAAAGTATTAAATGTTTCTCATGCGTCTGTAGCTCTGCTCACGCTCCGCCTCTTTGCCCTTGTATGGTATGCCTCGGTTGGTGCAATGACACAGTAACAAAATGGCGACGGTTGGCCACGCCTACTGGTAGCTTCTTTTGGGTTCTTCATAAACCTATGGGTGACGACACGGGTACAACTTCCATATCTTTTACAGTCTATGGTTTTTAACTAATCATTTGACGACAAATAAATTTTTTGCTGATGATTTTTAATAGGTAACTCCAACAATAATACTCACACTGTGCAGTTCTAACCTTTAATGAATTTCGTCTGTTGAACAAAATACAAGATAGTTCAGATGCAAAAACTTCTTAGTGCCGTCGGAAATTTCCATCGAAAATGAACATTGTTCTCAGCCTCCTTTGTTTGAGTTGAGATATTTCACTTTAAAGACCATAAAAAGGACTTATTATTTGCCATAAAGTAATATTATCGAACCTACACACAGGATCCTAATAAAAATGCTAATTTTAGAAGAAAATTTCAGACGACATTTAGAGGGTTTTGCATCTGTTTGGCATTCATTTACAAGTGAATGTCTGTTAAAATTTCTAATAATAAAAATATTTAAACCAAAAAACAGCAACCACTGACATTCGTTGTAGAAACAAAAAATACTATGGAAGTCAATGGCTGTTTTTTTTCTCCAACATTCAGTTTATCTTCCTTTTGTTCAGTAGACGAAAGAAACTCACAGGTTTGGAAGAAGAGAAGGATGAGTAAAATAAATTTACATTTTTGGGTGAACTATCCCTTTAGATTGACAAAATGTTAATTGCAGCCTACCTAAAAATCAGGTCTGTTGAAACATTTTGATTTAAAAATTAAGTATTTATGACTTAATCACTGAATCATTCATTCAGAATTGAATTGAACCATTAAGTTTGTTTCAAAATGAATGAACCATCAAGTCTGTTTTGTTTTCCAACAATTTTCAGTGTATATTCCTTTTGTTCAGTAGAGGAAAGAAACTCAAACAGGTGTGGAACAAGTGGAGAGCGTAAAATGGCAGAGTTTACATTTTTTGGGTGAACTATCCCTTTAGTTTGACAAAATGTTAATTGCAGCCTACTTAAAAATCTGTCTGTTAAAAAAAATATTTAAAAATTAAGTATTTATAAGTTAATTACTGAATCATTCGTTCAAAAGTGATTTGAACCATTATTTCGAAGATAATTTAGTGTATTTTGGAGGAATGTGAATGACCTGAAGGACTGTGAGAAGTGTCGGCGCAGTGGCAGCTCCGGTGTGGAGGGGGCGCTGTTTGGCTGATTGTTTCGCACCGGCAGACTCTTGAACACAAACTGAGGTGCTGGAGGAAGCTCTGCCATTCTGCTGTCTGTTGGGGAACCTGTTGGACTGCTGCTGACACAGAGAAGGAGGATGTCTATGAGATTTATACATGTTTCTAAAAAGTTTAAGTTACTTTGACCTTAATAGATCAACAGAACAAAGCTGTTTTGATTTGTTTGTTCAGTAAAATATATCTCCCAAACCATTCTACTGTGACCTACACGCTACCTTGGAGGTAACATCTTTGGATAGAAATAAACCTTATTCAGCTTCAAGTGACAGTAGACAGTGTTGCATATAAAGGTTGTAAAATATAAGGTTGTATAATATTTGTGACCTCAAATGTTTACACGGCCACCCTATGAGGTGGGGGTTGTTGATGTTGTTTTCTGTCTCTCTCACTCTTTCTGTTTTTCTCGATCATGAGGTTACTCACCTGTTAATAATTAAGTGGCTGGGGCATGCAGCAGTGGAGAACAGAGAGACTGTGCCAAACACTACCTGGCTAAGGCTGCTTTCACTTGATTCTCCTGCTGCAGACAAGCTATTGTGCTATTAAAGTTAAAATTGAAATACTTTTTGAAAAATTTTAATCTGATTGTTAGTGAACGATTTTTTTTTTTTTTGTAAAAAATTGACTTAAAGGTGCAGTATGCAAGTTTGACACCCAGTGGTTGAACTAGGTATTGCACTCCTGGATCAAAATAAACACAAGCCCGGGTTGCCAGATTGAGTACAGGAGCGAGTGATTTAAACTGTGTTCTAAATAAAAGCAAAAACACGTGATAAAAGGAAATTTTTCCATATTAAAAGGAGTTTTTGTCCTAACCAACACCTTGAATAGATATATTAGAAACGGCTTCCATTTCGCACAGCTGAACAACAGAAACCTATAACAGTGATCACCTCAGGTAAACCTTGTGTTCTTTATTCAGCGCTAAATGCTAACAATGTGAGTTTGAATGCCATTTTACAGGACAGCAGATAGTTTACCTCAGATCTTGAAAATACAATAAACCGTTTGAAATTGAACTTTAGAACTAAACACATATGAGTGATTCAGCATCTACATTTATTAATGTTAAAGAGGGTTAACATGTATTAAATAGATTATAAACCTTACCGTTTCGTGAGTAAGTGCATATTCTGTGCTTCTGAAAGGCTGTGTTTAAATTTCTGTCGTGTTTCAACTGGTGCAAACAGCTAAATTGCTCATCACTGCGTATCTTGTCAAAAAGCGTGTTGTTAGGACACGCAGTTACAATGTAACCTGCTTACGTTCTTAATATTTTAGTCATTTGCTAATTAATAACCTCACGTGGAACTGAATCTGTCTCATTTGGACATCTGATACTGTCCACTGATATTGTTGCATGCTCTCTGAATGAATAAATGAAATGCGCTGTTTTCCAACGAGGCTGCTGAATTATAATTGGCCAAACAGGCATTGTGCAGTTTCAATTGACCTAAACGAAGACAGCGTTCTGGCACGGAGAAAACATTTTCAAAGCAGAATATCTGACTTCAGCATTGTTTTTCAGTTAAACAAGTATGTTCACTTGGGATGTTTCTTAAATCTCTGCACACATATTATGGTATTTTTATGCTTCAGAATAGTCAAAAACTTAGATAGAGCACCTTTAAAGTGCCCTTTGCCATATCTGCTTTCTATTTTTGGTGTTGGGGTAATGTTTTGGAGCAATATGGAGGTGGATGCCACTTTTTGTTTGCTACATTTTATTTTTTGGTAGAGAAGGAGCAAGGTAAGATCTCTGTTTTTCTAATTAATTTTATTTTGAGAGTTTAGAAAGTTGCTTCTTTAATCAGTTAGATCTTTTGTTTGTTGTTTTGGCATTTTGCCCTCCTGAGTATTTTGAAGTCTACCATTGCCCTTGTAATTTATTATTTGTTAATCTTTAAATAAATCTACTTCTTTTTTTGTACATTGCATTTTGATGTGAGGGATCATTGAAGTACTGGGACAGGAGAAGAGTGGGGATTGTTGGCTGCCCTGCCCTTTAGTTTTTTTATTATTATTTAGTTAAATTTATTTCTATTATCATAAATTTAGCTAAAAAAATTAGAGGCAAATTTTTTTTCCCTTAGTTATTTTGTTGTGTGTTTCCCTGACCCTAAATAGGGGAGGCATGTAAGAACAGTAAACAGAATAATAAAAATGCATAGACAAAATGGTAAATGCACAAGCAATTACTGAATTATCTGTATTGTCTATAATAGAATTTCTAAATTGAGCTGGTCAGAATGTTTTCATTTGTTGTGACAGAAAATCTGGGTAAATTGAAATTAAAAATGTATAGAAATGTGTCTGAAAACATAGCATGTTTTTGTTATGTAATGCAAAAGCTCTAAATGACATCATTAAGTTTACATAATAAATCAAAAATTATATTTTAATTAAATTAAGACATAACTATACTTTGCTACATTTTTCCATAGCTTTGTGGAATTTATACACTAAAAAATAATATGACAAACTCATGACAACAAATGTTTTTATTACTTTAACTTATCTAATTAAGTTAATCAGGGTTCAACTAATGTATTAAGTTATACAAAGTTTAACTAAATATTTTTGGTCTAAGTGAGTTAAGATGACTAGAATATTTGATTTGAAACAAAAGTTGATAACAAAAAAAAATTTTAACTGCAAGAATATTTTTTACAGTATAATTAAAAACTGTAACTAAATCATCCGTCTTTAGGCCCAAAGCAAGAATATCCCACCTTGAGCGGCTGCTGCCAGCAGAGCGAGATGGCTTTGGCTTCTGGTAGGGCTGATCCAAACTAGATTCCTTCCATGGAGAGTTCTGGATGGGTGAAGCATCATAGTCCAGACTGGAGCTGGAGCTCGACTGCTTTGGACCATTTTTGGGTAAAAGAGTCAGACGCTGAAAACCACTGTCTGTGGAAGATCCCAGAACAGCCGGAGAAAAGGGAGCAGAGTCTGAATCTGTAAAAAAAAAAACATATATATTTTTTTCGACATCAGCAAACTTTCACAGTGTAGAAATCCAATTATCGCATACAGTGGAGTGTGAAATGTGAGCTTATTTTAACCACTTACCATCATCCAAGGCAACAGCGTCAGAGAGCGAGCTGTCGTCAGACATGCAAAGATCTGAAACGCACCAACAAATCCTTTTAACAAAACAGTCACTTTGCTAATGCTTCAAATGTATTTTCATCTGTGTCTGACCTCTCTGCCTAGACGAATAGCAGGTTTGAGGAGAAACGCAGCCGTGGTTGATGCGGTGTTTCAGTATGGCATCCTGCAGCTCTTTCAGCTTCTTCTCCTCTCGTTTGCACTGCTGCAGTCGGCTTTTCCTCACCGGTTTGCTGATGTGCTCCTCCAGGGAGAGCTTTCGCGCTGCCTCATAAATCTGCCGCTGCAGGGCGAGATCAGCCTCCAGCGAAAGCAGCTCAGACTCCTGGAGACAAACATTTCAGGGGACAACCGCATGATTACACGGTGAAAATGCTGAAATATGGATTACACGCACCTCGTAAAACAATCTTTTTCCATGCAAGTTTCACTGTAATAGCAGTTCCATTAGTAATAACTCATAAAACTAGCCAGGTATAGACTCAAATAGCAGCCAGTTACAGTATAGCTATTAAAGTGGCCCGGTTATGCTTTTTTAGATATTAGCTTGCATGTATTATCTCATGTTGCTGTTTGCAGAGTTTAAAGATTAAAGTGCATGATAAATGGTGTTATTGCTTCCAGAAAGGTTTGAAATGAGTAGTGAAAAACTACACAAGGTAACAAATTTGTATAATAGCTGTATATGGTTGTTGTTGTTGTTGTTGGCTTCCTGCAACCATATCTACTCATTTGAGCTGAGGCCTGGAAGAGTTTGGTTTGAGTTGTCAACATGTCTAGCAAATCAAATGTCTCGCCAAAGGATGAATCAGACTTGATCTGACAAGGTACAATCAATGTAATCATTTTTATCTGCGTGTTTACTAATAAATCATGATTATTTTAAAATGTAAAAATCTCTAAAAATAAATTACAAGTGAAACAAACAATACAAAATAAAAATGGGGAGTTTCTGAGAACTTTAAAATATGTGACCCTGGACCGTCTTAAATTGCACAGGTTTATATATGCACTGGCTGGAATAGCCAAAAGTGCATTGCATGACTTGTTTATTTTTTTGCTTGATATCATATATAGAACCCGCGTTCATGTGGGATTCCTTCGGGTGCTCCAGTTTTCCCCGCAGAGTCCAAAGACGTGGTACAGGTGAATTACGCTAAATTGTCTGTAGTGTATGAGTGTGTGTGGATGTTTCCCAGAGATGGGTTGCAGCTGGAAGGGCATCCGCTGCATAAAACATATGCTGGATAAGTTGGTGGTTCATTCCGCTGTGGCGACCTCAGATTAATAAAGGGACTAAGCCGAAAAGAAAATTAATAAATGAATAAACTTTCAATATATATGTTTGGTGACTAAAATATTACTTTATTAAATATATCTGTTTAAAAAATCTGTTTTGTTTAAATGCACCAAAATACATTGCCTATATTCACTGAGAAATGGATAAAAAGATTCATTTTCAAAATGGGCGGTACTCAGTTATGCTGAGCACTGCATCATAGTAGTGGCACTTTAAAATAATGCCTATATGATAAACATTGTCTTGTACCTCTCCATCTTGTGAAATAAAGCCCTCATCCAGTTTGAAAGCTGCTCCGATGCGTCGCCGGACCTGCGGCGGCTTCTCATCAGGCAGGAGAGGGTAATCGGAGGGCAGTTTTCCAGTCAGCTCCTGTTAAAACAAAGACTATTTTAAACTTAAAATAAACTAATTCCATTAGTCAATACAAAACAAAAATCTTTAAGTGAGCAGATGCTAGTCTTTATATTGTGGAGGTGTCCACAAAAGGGTTTCTATGGTGTACTAATTAAGCCCTTAAATCTTCTTTTTGCTTGGCCAGTAGTGAATGACAGACATGTGGGCCTACGTGTAAAGAAGCATCTGTTTCTTGGCCATTGGCTTTGGGGTTTCTATTGAAGGGCTGCATTCAGAACAAGAGAAAGCCTGGCTTAATCAGAGCAATCTGATTTACGCTTAAGGGCCCCAGATGACTTTCCTACTGAAACTTTCAATGTCCATGTAAAGAAATTCATGTTTCATTTCATTTGCATGTGAAACAACAGTTTAGGCCCTGTGAAGAAATGTACATTTTTATTCACTAAAGATGCATTCAATTGATCAAAACACTGCTATTATTTATGTTACAAAATATTTTTGACTAAGTCAGTGCTGCTCCTTTAAAGTTTATATCCATCAGATAATATAGTATCATGGTTTCCACCAAAAATATCAAACATCACAACAATTTTTAACATTTAATAATCAAATCTGCATGATTTCTGAAGGATCTTGTGACATTGAAAACTGGAGTAATGATGCTGATACAATAATACAGCAATTGTTTTAATGACAACTATATTTCACAATATTATTCTGTTTGATCGTCATATAAATGGTGCCTTGGTAGGCAGAAAACGCTTTAAAAACAAATCTTATTGACCACAAACTTTGATGGTTAGTGTAATTGTTTTGCCCCATTAGAGATCATTATGCTTTATTAATTTATTTAGGCCCAGGCGGGTCCAAACTTGGTCCTGGAGAGCCAGTGTTCTGAAGAGTTTATCTCCAACTTGCTTCAACACACCTGCCAGTAAGTTTCTAGTATATCTATGAGCCTGATTAGCTGGTTCAGGCGTGTTTGATTAGGGTTGGAGCTAAACTCTCCTGGACGCCGGCCCTCCAGGACCGAGTTTGGACACCCCTGATTTAGGCCAAGGGTAAGTGTCTCTGAACCCTATAATACCAAAGTGTTAACAAACCCTGCTTATTTTTGTTTAAATGCTGTGAATGAAAATTTATTGACTGCCAGTTGTGCTTTCCAAGTACATTTTGGTCACAATTCAAGAACTTTCCATTGACTCTCTGACTTACTGTGTTTGAAAAACTTTGAAATCATATGTACAGAAGTATGAGATATTCATGAAAGTTCAAATGTAGAGATTAATTTGGAGTGTGGTTTGTTTTGGAGTAAGTGTGACTCACAGCCTCTCGGATGCAGAGTTTCTTCAGCTCCAGCACACAGAGCTCCAGCCGGTCCTCCAGCGCCTGCTGCTTCAGCCTCATGGCCCTTGTGTGAGTGTTTAGCTCTTTCACTGGAGACGTAGGACTGTCTGGACCTGGACAACATATAGGAGTTTCACATCTTCAAAATGAAAAATACTAGTTCATTTCTCTGAGAAGCCATACACTGTAAAACCCAAAAAGGTAAGGTAACACAAAATATTTGAGGAAACCGATTGCAACAAACCATTTAAGTTCAAAAACTAAATCAATTGAGTACTGTGAACTTAATCCATTTGAGCAAACTGAGCAATTTGAGCACAGTAAAACCAAATAAATGAAGAGAACTCAAACCAACTGAGTACTGTAAAACCCAATAACTCAAACCACTTGAGGAAACTGATTGCAACAAACTATTGAGTTAAACTAATCTATAGGAGTACTGTGAACTTACTCCATTTAAGCTGAAGTAATGAGGTATTTAATTAAGTCATTACCTTTAACACTGAGTTCAAAGCTCTTTTCAAATGAGTAGAATTAACAGTTAATTTTATATACTGTTAATTAATAATTTTCTGTTCTTAATATATGATTAAATTGGTAAACGGGTAAAATATTCATCTGTCATTCCTAGATTTCTTTCTATTATTAATTCTTTAATTTGTAAAAATATTTATTCAAACCAAAACATATGTTTAAAAACGTATTTAAGATTCCACAAAGGCCAAGAACACAAAAGTAAAAATCTAAAATAAATAAATAAAATTTGAATTTAGTAAATTTAATATGAAAAAAAGACATTATATGACTTTCGTCGATCAAAATAAAAACTGGAAGAGTTTGACCTCCATTATCTGGAATTCTTCCATCCTTTTCTATGATTTCTTTCATTAAAATGCTGAATAACAAAACAAAAACAAAGTTCCTGGAAAACTTCACCAATATTCCTAATTGTTAAACCAATCAACTGAATGAAATATTTATCATCATTTAACAAACGCAAAAGTAAGTGCACTCACCAGAGTTCAAAATAATCCCGCTATCAGAGTCACTGATCTCCTCTTTACAATCCATGCTCATTTTCCTTATTCTGCAGTTGTTTTCTTCTTATTTCCAACAGTATGACAGTTCAATCTTAAGCTTTGACCTGTTGATGGGAAAGAGAAAAGACTCAAATCTGCCGTCTGACTTCAAACGCTCTCCAGTCCAGCAGCCGCTAACCAAATTTGCCTTCCAAACAGTGGCTTGTGGCCACGCAATTATGTAAAACAAAACCTCCCGAGGAGCACAAGCGTCTCCTCTGCATCGGACAAAACAACTGGTCTTTCGCCTCATCCACCCCTATTTGAATCCCACACACGCACACCCCCCTCTAAATGTCTCCAAACACAATAGCCGCGCGTCCAGAGTTTAGCGCACACATGTGGGGGTCTTATCCGTCCCATACAGCACCATAGAAACCTGGATTACTATGAGCAGGCAGGCGTGTGTGAATTGTGATGGAGTGTGTTTGGGGGAAAACTAGAAGTCAGCAGATGGCAGAAGGGACTCTTCCCCCTCCCAAAAGTCTGCACCTGTTCTCTCCAAGACCCCCTCTTTCTTTTACCCCGTCTTTCAGTGCCCACTCGCCACAGCTTTTGAAGTGGAACAATGGGTCCACGCCGATTCAGCCTCAGGCCGGAGATCCTGATAACTCAGATAACCATGTCAGGGTTTCTCTGATTACCGGGAAGAGAACTTACTGGCTAAAGGATTGCGAGGAATAACATTTTAGGGATCTTGGATTGGGGAGTTTCAGATTTCATGTAGGTCCCAGAAGGGAGAAAGTAAAACGAGATGCTGTGGCATTTACATAATGTTCAGTTACTGTTGTTGTAAAAGAACCCGTTAGTGGATTAGAGCTTGAATGATGAATGTGATCCTCTTACAGATGTAAAACATGTCAGACAAGCAGGATTTTCTTTAATTGATGTGCATAAATGGGAAGTTCAGGCAAAAATTACTGTAGTCTGGTTTTCATAAGAGATTTGTGCAAAACTTTTGTGATGTTTTGTGAGTATTGTAAGCAAAAACAGTGGTCCCAACAGATTTCCTGTTCTACTTTTTTTATTTCTATAGCTTCCGAGAATCCAAAAAGAGCCTATGATAAATAATGTTATGATAGCTGTTTTAACGTTATGATTGAATTGCTTCTTATTACAGTTATTAAATAGTTTGATAACAAGCAGGAAATGTTCATGGGCCAGTGGCATGACCACATTAAATTGGTCTATAGGCAATGAATGTTTCCACTGCAGTTTTTCCTGTATTCCTTTTTCAAATTGCCCTAAAAACATTACATGTGAGTGTATATGGCAGTTTTTGCGACGTTGGATATGTCTTTGTTAGTTGTATGTGTAATTGACATGAAGGTGACCAAATTGTCATCTCTTCTGCATTCAGCAAGATTACAGAGACACTTTTTTATAAAGTGACATCAGTTGGGGAAGGCATTAGCTAATCCTATGACATTTCCTGTAACGCGGCTTTCTTGAGAATCTAAAGAAATGAATGATACCTTTCATTCAATTATTTTCTTTTCGGCTTAGTCCCTTTATTCATCAGGGGTCGCCACAGCGGAATGAACCACCAACTTATCCAGCATATGTTTTACGCAGCGGATGCCTTTCCAGCTGTAACATAGTACTGGGAAATACCCATACACTCATGTATTCACACACAAACGCTACAACCAATTTAGGTTATCCAATTCACCTATACCGCATGTCTTTGGAGTGTGGGAGAAATCAGAGCACCTGATGAAAACCCACACAAACACAGGGAGAACATGCAAACTCCACACAGAAATAGACTGACCCAGCCAGGGCTTGAACCAGCGACCTTCTTGCTGTGAGGCAATCATGCTACCCACTGCGCCACCGTGACCCTAAATTAATGATAGCTTCAAAAAAATATTATACCGATTTATATACTTCAGATTTTCTTGAAGATACATCAGGTATGTCAACTTTTTTGAATAACCTGAATATCCAAACAATGAACCAAAATCAAAAAGAAAAACAAGAATCTTTCTAAAAGGTTTATTTTATTATTTGAGTCAAATAAGTTCTAGGGGTAGTTCACCCAAAACTGAAAATTCTGTCAACATTTTTCTTTTTCTTGTAATCTTTTTTTTTTTTTATCCTGCTATGGATATCAATGGTTACAAATTTCAGCTTTCTTCAAAATTTATTTTGGGTTTAACAGAAAAAGAAACATATAAATGTATGGAACCACCTTGGGGTGGTGGCCATTACCATTTCTCGCGTTGTTCAGGGTGGTCCCTGAGAATGCTCCTTTCACATTATGACAAATTAAAATGTTAGCCTTTGGAAATGGAAAGACCCTATTCCACCAACACATAATCACTGCATGAGAAGTAATGTCTCATCTTAAGTTGGAGAAGATAAGGGAAACTATCAAAGGGTCTGTTGAGACATTTTATAAGGTCTGGCAACCTTTTTTAACTCTTATGATGAAAATGGACGCATACAACATGACAATATGAAAAAATTAACTAGTGTCATATTTTTATGTCATGTTTTCATCTTTTATTTTCTCTATGGACATTTGATTATATGTTGTTCCTAGATCTGGGGTCCATTCTTCACAGATCCTGGATCTTTTAATCTTGATAACTAATCTCTGGCTAATTTGGTTCTTCAAACAAGTTCACGAGTCAGAAATGTCTGGATGAACTTGTCTGAGATCGATGTGTGTGTTGTAAAGGACAGATCTATCGATTCTCAAAATCATGATCAGCAATGCAATGATTGGCTGATGGCACAGCAGCGTAATGACATCATCTGATTGATACTCAATTATCTATGTGAGCAAAATTACATAACATTTGTAGTAAACGGTTTATTAAATATGACATGCAATAATTTTTTCATACGTGTTGTGGCTGCAGGCTTTACACTTTCATGTGTCAAGTGTATTTAGCAACTTAAGTTTTACTTTTAGAGTGAATTTTATTTATTATATTAGGCCTATTCAAGTTTCTTAATAAATGATGTCTGAAACTTTTGCGAAGCATCAAATCACCGGCTTATTATCTGTCAAAATGTATGCATGACTGCATAAATTATTATTCCTTAAAAAAATGAGAATGTCCATTGTCATACACAAAGTGTACTAAAGCTGGGTCGGTACCTTAAAATAGTATCTGTTTGTATCTAAAATGTCCATAATAATTAATGTTGTCTTTGAACTGCTTGGGAAGGGAAACCCCCTAAGACAGTTTTTGTACTTTTATTTCGGAGTGTAGATTGCATGACAGTTTTAATTATACTTTTTTTTTTACTTCTATTTATATATAAATTTATATAATGTTTTACTGTTTTTCTATTTCCCCCAGTGTATGTAATCTATAGGTTACTACCGTAAGAAAATATCAGAATTCGGTACATACTTTCAGTACTACTTTTGCTTAAAAAGACTCGATCTAATCCTGTTTATATGAAATAAGCCTGCTTCTGAGCAGGTTTGAGCTAGCAGAACTGTTGCTATGACAACAACTCTCAGATGAGTTTTGAAGAATGAAACGATCCTGGATCATGTCAAATTGTCAATAACCAAATCCAGCTAATTATGTAATACACATACAAAGAAAGGACCCCAGGTGTTCTAGGAAAGGGGTGTTTTGTTTTTGTTTGCTCTGTATAATGGTAAAAACAGGTTGAAAAAAAACCCCCAAAAAAGGTATGGAACCACCTGAGGGTAAGTAAATTTAAATTTTTGAGTGAACTACCCCTTTAAAAGAACTGTTATCAGACTTTAGGCTACATTTTTAAAAAAGTAGAATGATCCTAAATGTTCCTCTGAACATTTTCTAAAACTTCCATATGCACACAAAATACTCCAAAAATAGAAATCACACCAATTACACATATGGCTCCAAGATGAAAAGAAAGCTTCAAGCATCAAACAAGGTGATTACAAGAGTGTGATTACAAGGTTGTTTATTTGCACATAACAACTTTTGTGTAAAAAAAAAAAAAGACTTTGTGGTGTTTATTCACATATGGTTACCTATTTATTTTTACAATTTCATAATAAATCTTGGTCTTTAATTTTTGGTATTTAATCGTAAATACACTCCAAAAATAATTTTTGCTGCTTGTTCAAACTAGTTATTTAATATAAGCTGAATCAACACAATTCTTGAGGTTTTTTTGGAGACAACTTAATTGAAATTAACTTAATTAATTTGTATGGACAACATACAGGATTTGTGTAGAACCCAGCATTTTTACAGTGTAGATTGTATAGATCATTTTTATTAGTTGTACACATGTAAACATCTTTCTGCCAACTTCTGCTTTTTTATTCTTTATCTGTTCTTTTTTTGACAGGGTGAAATATGCAGAATGTGAGATCAAATCTGATCATGTTTTAAAATGAGGCTCAGGGTTCCTTGTTATATCTAATGAGCGCTGGTGTCATGAAAAAAAAAATCTAGGACAGACTGTATTTATATAAAAAGCTATTTTGGGGGAAATATATTTGCCCACCCACATCACTAGGGACAACATCGCCGCTAATGAGTCAGTGTGGATCCTTATCATCCCTCTTCCTGAGCTCCGAGGGAGAAATTCTGACAGGATGTGATTGTGGAGCTTCTGAAGGCTCCATCCTCATTCAGTTCAGTAACTCGTGTGGATGGATGAAGCTCAGCACAAAAAAAGCAGCCTGTTCCAACAGGCTCTCCAACGACTGAAAAAATACCAGCAAAGCTATGTGTCAACAAGCCAGAGCGGCCAGTTTGCTGAGAGGACAGTATCTGCTGATACAAGCAAGCCTTAGTCGGACAAAGAGGGCAAAAGAAAGGCTGCAGCGGGAATTGGGTCACTGTGACAAACTATACACTTTATTAAAAGTAAAGCAGCACCCTCCAAAATTTACTAAGCCTCGTATCATTGAAAACTTTAATAGATTTTTTTTTTCTAGAAAACAAATAAAGAAAGATTAAAACCCATGCTGGTTGCTCTTTTCCATGGAATTACAATTTAATCTTTCAAGTAGGAAGCGCTTCTTATATTTGCCATACACAAAGATGTTGGAAACTTTCCAGGATGAGTTTAGAATACATATGTGGTGTTTTTAGATCATGTTTACTTTCAATATTGGAAACTTTAGTTCATTTTTTATTTTCACTATACTGAAATAACCCAGTCTCACTGCAATTTTTAATGCAAGAATTATTATGATCACATTTATGTTTTCACATGAACTCTTCATGTTTAGAGGTACCCTGAGCTACCCTGTTTAGAGGTGGGCATTCATGCTTTTTTTCTATTAAAAGGATATATTAATTATCAGCTTCCAAATATTAGTATCTGGCAAAATGTCTGTTCAGGGCACTCAAATTTCTTCAAAAACAGACATATTTGTACAAATGAGACTGCACAAATTAGCAGTCCCCATTCTGTGTCCAGTATTTCAAATTACAGGCCCAAAATGTTTTTTTGTGTGTAAAAACTGTCAATGGTTCTCATGCAGTTGCATTTCAATGCCGAGAAAATCTTCTCACTTTCCCACCTTAAATTTCTATGTGTATTTGAATTGATTTTTTTTTCCATTTATAAGAAATTTTAGTATGAAAGCTATAGTGAATGATGACTTGTTTGTAAAAAAAAATGATTTTGGGTGTACACTGGAGAATGAAAGTGAACTGAGTTGTTCAAGTGGGACTGCATATGTACATTAGCTCACCCAACCTGAAATATGTGCTTTTTAAATATTGTTTCAGTACATTTATTGGACTGTTCAGGTCCAGTTTTAACAGCTTTTCAGCATTTTCCCAATCAATGAGAAAGGACTTCCATCCCTGAACCTTCTATCTGTAAATGTTGCAAAGTGGACATCCAAACAAACTTCCATTAAGCCTTTAACTGGCATCTACCTGCCTGCTTCACCTTTTTTCTATTGACCTTATTCTTCATGTGCAAGCGGGCACAGCCATTGGAATCTTTTTGGCCTGAGACTTCCGGTCTCATTCACTTCTATTGATTTTTTTAGACATTAAAAACAGCTTGATATGCTGCAAACTGATATTATAAAAACAAACACACAGTCTTATCACAGGATAAGGTGTAGCCCCGCCGGTCCTACACCACCCAACCTGCTCCAAGCTGGGATCGAAAAGGCAACTATCCGAATGGGAATCGGTTGCTTTAACAGGGAGGCCAAACACCATGGCTTCTAGCTAGAACACCTTTTGAGGTCAGAGGAGTGAGGTTTACCTGCACAGCACATCACTAGTTGGCCCTCTGCTACACTTACCCCCCTAAACCTCACTCCCATCTGGATCATGGCACCAATGTAATCCTGCTGGTCCTACACCACCCAATCCACTCCGAGCTGGCTTTGAACCAGCGACTCTCCGCATGGGAGTCGATTGCTCTAACAAGGAGGCTAAACACCATGGCCTCTAGCATCTGTTGCTAGAGCACCTTTTGAGGTCAGAGGAGTGAGGTTTACCTGCACAGCACAGCACAAAAATCTCAATTTGCTTAGAGTGGTGTCAGAAACACAATTTAACCAAAGTAATTGGTTTACAAAATCGGTTAAAGAGGACTTTGTTGTAAACTTAAAAAAGACCAATCAGCACAAATCTTCAGAACATCTCCTTTTGTCTTCCACAGAAAAAGGGAGTCTTGTGGGTTTTGGGATGAGTAAATGATGACAGAACTGAATTTCTGGATGACCTTTTCCTTCAAAGCCACAAAAAGTGCAATCGTAAGGATCTCCACCCTGAAAACACATTACGCCGGTCTTCATTACAAAGCACATTAAGCTCAGAAGAGCAGACAGGACGTAGGATAACACAACAGATCCACCCATCCTCTCGCGCAGTCAAGCGTAAAGATGAGACATCAACGAATAAGGTCGTTTTTAGTAGTCTGCAATTCACATGTGCAGTTTATCCCATCTTCGCCAGATTCCCCAACACCCTTTCCCATGAGCTTGTGGGGCTGTGATCTACTGGAATGCTTCCCTGGCCAATTTCATTACCACTGCGGCCAGGTCTGCAATTCCCAGAGAGGGCCAGAGCTCGGAAAGTCTGACAGGAGACTTGAACGCGGCCCAGAATGTATGCGGAGCCTATTATTATAGAGATGCTGAATCGTAAGGACGCAGATGTTATGAGAGCGACAGAATTTGGTGTGTGACTTATTTCCACAGCTGGTGCGAAGCCAAAAAACAGTTGAATGTTAATGAAGTCATGCCAAACATGGCGGAGAGTAAGAGGGAAGAGACATGAAAGACATGAAAAGATTCTTTGTAAATCCACTTCTGTCCTTCCTTTATGCCACTCTCGGTGAAGATTAAACAATTCATTAGAATACATGACGAAAAGCCTCAGAGAGACAAAAACACCTTTAGTTTTGGTTCTACATTAATTAATGTTATGTTTCTGTGCCAGTGTAAACAATGTGCTCATAATTATTTTAATTTCTTTTTAATTTTGTGTTTAGGCGAGCACTAAATGAAATAAATAATTTTTTAGACACTACATTTAACAGAAAACATGCTCATTCTGACAACAGAAGATAAATCACTTATGTTTAAATTGCACAATTTGATCTAATCCAGTGGTTCTTAACCAGGGTCCACTAGGGGGGCTCAAGTTGACCATGCTTTGATTTTTGCAGATATAAGAGTGTTGGAGTACAGTAATATTATTACAGCCATATACGCAAAGTTTACATGTATAGTTATTACATATGTTACTGTTTAAGCGCTATTTAATTTGTCAAAGTTTCAACACTGAATCTGGCTTTTGTTCCACAGTTTGTAAAATAACTGAAGTGATGGAACGAGACGTACTACTGAAGACAGCAAAAAATGAATAAATAAATCAAATAAACTGTGATGCTTTGTTATCCGCTAACTACTTTTAACCAGTCTAAATATGATCTTACCAGTCTTTGGGATTAAGCAAAAACACTGGACAAGCATAAATCTTTCTAGTGTGCACGTCAAACATCGTCAAACACAAGGCGGTAGGTTTCAATGAGTGTGCTAATGTATGCCTGAAAAACAAATGATACTTTTTATGCTTCACAAAACTACTAAAAAATAATCAATTTTATGTGGAATTGCAGTTTTAATAATTCACTATTTTTAGTTAAGGTTAAAATATAATACACTTTGTGTTGCGAATGAAAAATGGTAAACAAACATATGCAGTAAGTCACAAACAGCTTCAAATATTATTCTGGATAAGAAGTGGCCTTGGAATAAATAAGCTTGAAAACCATTATCTATCATTATCAATCATAATGCAATCATGCCATAAACACAAAAAACAACAACTCTGTGGCCATAAGCATCATGCAAAATTGTATTCTGATTTCTAAACGGACAGTATATAACTGGGATGAATGGAAAGCTTGAAAGATATAAAGCAACCGACCCTAGCCCATGCAACAAAAGACCTGCCTTTATATGTTATGAATGAATTTTATAAAATAAAACTAATCAGTTAAGTCCGAACAATATTAAAAAACAGAAAATTTAAGCCAGAGAACGTGTGCATGCCTTCCAATGAATAATTTCTCGAAGCTATTGTATAAGGCTTTACATAAAACACATTTTTACATATATGAAATCCATATTGTGCTACATAATATTGCACAAATACATATATGAATACCAATATTTACCATCTTAAAGCATACCTTTCTTTGCAGCATCCAACCTCAAAACACACCCTCCGCTCACTCCATTCCCACAGATGCGCGTGTTGCCGGCAGACTCCACAGTGCGGCTGTATGAAGACTCTTTACTCAAGCCAGCCAAAAGCCACTAGACTGTACCAAACCTTATCAACTCAGGGAGAGTCAGCCAGTAAGTTGAAATATCCTTCGTTTTTATAAACAAACAAATACACGTGTTCAAAAATAAATAGATCTTCATCTCTAACTAATGAAAGGTAAAATGAAACTGCGGTTTGAAATTAGATTAAATATACAGAAATGGGCGATACCACTACAGCGGTCCCCTATCGCGAATGTTTGTCTGTTTGCTTCGTAAGCGTGCGTAAAGGCAGCACACGCTTCCAGTGCAATGGGCGTGTGTAACAGAGCCAGCGGGAGAAAAGCAAGACAATAAGAGTTAAACAAGAGGACAGCTGGCGAATAGTCCTCTATAGTGTCTGAAATGGCACACCGCCGCTACTCAATTGTTCTTCAGCGTGGAGACATGCCCGATACTGTTTTGAAGTATTTTGCTGAAAGGGGATTTGCCGTAACTGTCAGCAGCCTATAAAGATGTATAAATTTTGAGAGCATAAACATGGCTCGAGTTTCACCCTAAAAACAATCTTTTGTCGCCTTTGCTCCCGTTTGCCTCATGTCATTGCCATGATAAAGGCGGGCAATGGCAGATGGTCAGGCTTTCTTTCCTCGTGCCTCTTCTTGAATTTAAAGTCCAGTTAATTAAACAGGGACATTTCCATGTGAAAGGACGAGTCCGCGGAGATTTCTCTACCGATTAGTGGGATGGAGAAGAGTCACCTGTACATGTAAAGGCAGTGAGACACCGAATCGATTTAATTCTAGAGAAACAAAACTAGGTCGTAAGTAATAAAACAAAAGGTCCGTTTAAAAAATTGGAGAAAAAAAGTGAATAGCTCTTTTCCACCTGTGTTGCTATGATATTTTGGTGCTGTGATATGAGTTATGGAGCTATTATTAAAGTTGATGCAACTTCTGTACAAATCCTGTTAGACAAACCTTACAAAGCCAAGAAAGAGATATACAGAAATTAAGCACTCTGGGTGTACTAGGTGTTTGAGTAAAATGTTGAGACTTGAACGATTAATGCAAAATAAAAAAGGTCCAGATATAATACAAGCTTTAATTTGACTCAAATATACAGTATTTTATTGTAACAATAAATACAGTGCCTCATTACTAAACACAGCCATTTTACACTTCCCAACAATCAAAACATTCTATTATTTTAATATGAAAACATAAATAAAAATTCCAAGGCATTTTTTTCTCTCTCCCTCTCCACAGATCCATCAGTTGCTTTCAGTCAACTGTATGCGGCGCAGATTCTCCTTCACTCGTACAAATTCCGGGATGTTTTTCTCATCCTCAAGGCGCCTCTGTTCCTCCATCTCATACTGTAGAGAAATTATGAACAATGACAAACTTTAATATACAAAATGAATATTTTGTAACCCAAGGAATCATGTGCAAATTATGCTGTTCCCTTTACAATTAAAATTGTACCACCAGACATCTGGCCAACTCATCTGGTAATTTCATTTGAGGAACACTAAGTGGATTGGGAACGGTCAGTACCTCCTGCATTTTCTGCTGTCTCTTGCGAAGCTCCTGTTCCAGGTCTGTAGGAGGTTGGAGGGCAAGTTCCTGCTCTCGGTGCAGGTCAAGTCTCCTCTGCTGTAACACACGCTGTAATTCTGGTTTCTCCTCAAACAATAGGCCTCTTTATATATATATAAAAAATAAAAATTCCCTTTAGCAAACCTGGTTTCATTGAAATACAGTAGTCAACATCTTAAAGTACATTAAAAAGTTTTCATGGAAGGGTTCCTAAAACTTAAACATCCATTCTTGTCTTAGGACATTTGAAATATATATATGAAATATAAAGTAGAGTGTACAGCAATATAACCAAATACAAAACTTAATAAGTTTGTTCACCTCTTATGGGTGAGCAGAAGCTCCTTATGCAGACTTTGGCGACTGGGACAATCACCAGGTGAGCCATTCAGTTTCCGGAACTGAATGCACTCATCTCCACTGTCCGAGCTGTGTTGGGACACCGGTGAATGACACACATAGCTCTCTAGAAACACAAAGATGGGAAACATTCAGACTAGTGCACGTCACCAATTCTGCACTTATTTGTAATGGTTTAGTTATGCAAGAAAAATAAATTCTTATGCATCAAGTCAAGTGCAATTTATTTATTTATTGCCACATCAGCTACTTATGGCCATTTCATGGCAAAATAGATGTAATACTACATGATTAAAAAAAAAGATAGATAATAGGCCTCATTGTATGGATGTCAGAAAATAATAAAAACATACCTTTCTTGTGATGTCTGAATCCAGGCCGCTAAAGAAAGACAAATGAAACTTAAATCTAATGCACACACAACTTTATCCAACATCCTAAAAATGGCTAATAATGCCAGCATGTCCACCTGCTGATGAAGCACAGAATGGAATCAGCTCAGTGGACTGAGATGACACATGCTCTGCCTCCTAATGCGCGCTGGCTTGATTTACTAACAGAATAACAGCAAAGAGGGCCATTTATAGCTCAGCACTGAATAGGACAAAGTATGTGCTTTACCAACTGGGCTTCCTTGGTAAGCAGTAAGATATTAAATTGTTAAAATCACTTTAGCAAATAGAATGGGGGGGGGGGGGGGGGGGGGGGGGGGGGGGGGGGTGGGGGGTTTGAAGCTATAAAAATGGTTTCCAACATCTTAGCATGTGCAGTAAAGAAATATACAGATTTATTCATCGTGGTTAGGAAATTTAAGTTTCAGTGATCATTTTAGCAAACATAACATTAAAAACTTTAAATGAGAACCTAGCAACATAAAAATTATTAACATCATAATCAAATATTGAAATTTCAAGTTTCATATGCACATCTTATATGCACACTTTAGAGTTTAAACACGATCTTAAAAAGATATAAAATGCCCCTCAAAAATATATCTTAGGTCATAGGATACTTTTCAGCCAAATGCCTTCCTTCAAATCATTAGGACTCAGGAGACATTAATTTTAGCCCTTCATGCACACCCAGTGGGTCCAGGAACTTTCTTCATGCACTTCTGTTTTTGGACTTCTTGAACAATTACAGGAACCTAAAAAAAGTTCACCTGTGAATAAGGAGCCAAGCTTCAAGTCATGTCCACAGCAGGGTGTTTATAACCAGGACCAAGATAAACCAGCTTACTTTGCTCCTACGGTGCCAAGCTAAGGGGCCATTTGTGTCAGACATGCCAAACACAGCCCTGTCCCAACACACACTTCTGATAGACAACGCGAGTGTCATTTTTAGCAGATACTTTGTGAAGGGGGGGAAAAAAAACCCCCCAAAAAAAAACCCAAAAAAAAAACCTAAACTACCCAATTTACTCCAAAAGATGTTCCTCTGTGGTACAGAACAAAATAAATAGCTTGTTTCACTATAAAACTTAATACTAATACTGTAAATCATAAACCTTTAAAATTCCTGCAGCATATGATATGAAAAAAAAAAATTTACAGGTCAAGGCACTATAATAAACAGAAGTTGACTACTGAATAATTCTCGTTATCTTTCAGTTTTTTGGCAAATAATAAAAATGAATTGATAAAGAATCGAAACAAATTAAAAAAAAAAGTTGCAATTACATAAAACAATACAAAAGATAAACTGAGCCTTCTACCTTTATATCAAAAATGAGTTCATGACTTGGTTTTTGAGATAGGAACTCAGAATTAAACATTACAAGACATGCTAAGAATTGCAATAAAACACCAAATTATGTGTTACACTCGCAACTTAAGGGTTTCTGATTTCTAAAGCGTTTTTTTTTCCTTCTCTAAATTGTCATAGAATGGTCAGGCTTTTTTAAAACATTTATTTAATTCTGTGTGCAAGAAAGAGCATCCATAGGATCTAGCAACAACCCTAAAAATGTCAATACAAAGTGTTGTTAATGTGAAAAGGGATTGACTATCAAGCACCAACAATCTTGCACTGATGTACACGTTCATGCTCTAATCATAATAACACTCACCTCAATGCACACAGATGATTGTTTTTTGTTCAGGTCCAACATTGTGCGCCTGGTGTTGAGACTGTGGCCTTCGGTCAGTGTGTTGCCCTGTTTATGTTCAGTGACGCTTGATGCAGACAGTGCGTTCAAACTCATTACGCCCTTCCAGATTAACCTGCACCTATACGAGGCACGCAGGATGCCAGATTAACTAATTACCGTAGACATCAGTGCTGATTTTAACTCTCTTCCTTCCTTTGAAAACACCATCCCCAACTAGTATTTAACTAGATCTAGTATTTACAGTAGCCTAGTCAACATTTGAAGTGGATCAAAAATTGTCCTAAAACAATAAGGGGTGCTGTTTAGTAGATTTAGGACAATTTTGATGAATGGTTTAAACCACTTCAGATGTTGACTACTGTAGTTGTGTTTGTGTCTT
Source organism: Danio tinwini (assembly GCA_903798205.1). NCBI lineage: Eukaryota > Metazoa > Chordata > Actinopteri > Cypriniformes > Danionidae > Danio > Danio tinwini. The sequence continues at coordinate 7,072,155 of CAIGQZ010032240.1, read as the reverse complement.
GTAAGCTGTAAATACAGAAAGACGGTCGTTTTTGCTAGTGAAGTAAAGCTTGATATGAGATGTTTTTTACAAGCTAACATCTAAATTAAGAAATTCCAGTCTGTTTATTTCCTGTATATTTAACTTATATACAGGTGAAATACACCTAATTAGTATATTACAAATGTATATAAATATATAAAACGATAAAAATGACAAGATATTCGACATGTACTTCAAGTTCGTTTCTGACCACAAGAGGGCACTGTGACTTTTGTAGTTGATAAAAATGTTTCCCATGATTCCCATGCGCTATGTATTGACATCAAGCAGGATGTGAGGTCATTGGGTGAGTGTGTTCCTGCTTGTGTGGAGTGAATGCGAGTGAGTGCTTGTTTGTTTGTGTGTGTGGGCGCTTGAATGTTTGTGTTTTATGATTGTGTGTGTGAATGAGATAACTCTTAAAAACCTACACCGTGATCTTATTTGATCTCATCCGAGTTGTTGCCCTGCTCGGATGCAGAGATGATAATAACCGACCCGGGAGCTTCTGTAGCGATGACCGCGAGGCTTTTTTTCACACGGGGCATCCACAGTGCAAACTGTGGTAAGAAATGATGAATCGATCAGATATACAAGAAAGACAGGGTGCCGGATCTCAGTCTGGCTCTTCCTGTGTCTTTCACTGAGTATAACGGCGATTCTGATCTCAATAAATCACGAAATGTGATTCCCCGAGGCCGGTGAGAGTAGCGGAGCGGATGTATTTATTTTAAAGAGGAAACCAGACCACGCCGGCGTTTTCTCGATTATTTTATTTAATCAGGCCTTGTACATGACAAAAGCTAGTAACAATGGGATCTTTGTAACTTGTATGTCTTAAATTTGTACTGTTATGTGGAATAAAAGCCACCGTCGTGCTTGCGTGAGTAACCTCTGTTTGTAGATGCGGTATGGTGAGACTCTGTAAGTCACAATAAATAATAAAAAAAAAGATTAAATAATTGGAATGGAAGTCTTTTAATTTAGAATTGAAGTTATGGTCTTACCTATGGACCCCTTAATACTGTATAGAGATGCTTTCTGGGTGTCGACCCACACTTTTATTCCTTTGTTTTCTGTGTCGCGAACTGAATCTTCTAGTTCTTTGTTTTTCTTTGTGCTGTGTGAGGGGAAAAGCAACACAATAGCTGTGAGATTCGCACTTAACGACCCTGTACACCATGTAAATTAAACCTTGTTCAAGTTCAATATAATTTTTTTCATAAGTATAAATAAAAAACAGTGGTAAAGGGGGGGGGGGAAGCTATTGTGACTCACAATAACTGTAGAATTTGTAGTAAGTGGGATAACTTTATATTACAGTTCTTATTTGTGAGTTTATATTTTTCAATTTTGAGTTAAAAATTTTAATAGCTGATAATTTACTTGCCATTACTGAAAATAAAGATGTTTTTTTTCTTAAGCTAACAAAAAATTATATTTTTTAAGTTTAAATCGTGGTGCCGTGGATTTTATAAAATGCTAATCAACAGCTACCAGTGATTTATTTGATAGTCAAAAACAGCAAGAAGTCAAAACAAAATTGATACCTATAGCTCTTGATGTTACTTTAAAGTATTGTGAAGCAAAATCATGGGCCTGTGCAAGGATCCGAACTTTGTGTGGCACGTTATTACTAATCCACTATACCTGGACATGTTTTAAAAACTGTCCTAATCGCTTCACATCTGAACTATGAGCTACGGGTTTGCAGCATCCCGAATAAGCAGCAGAGTATCATTTTGATGAACAAAACACACCACAATCAATCTATCTTGAAACTAAACACCATCTCAAATGTGAGTTTACTGCTGTGCATAGATCATTACACAAATGGTAGCTCATGCTCAAGACTTTGCAGAGGCTGTGGATTCAAAATAAAGATGTAAATAATGTTATGTGCGCACAGATCAAAATGTTTCACTTCAAGTTTTCATTGTATTGCTAGAAGCCACAGATATGTGTGTTGGGAATCTTACACCACTTGTAGGTGTTTATTTGGGTTTTATGAATAATGGCGCACCATGGTTTTAGCTGAAAAAAAAAACATCTTTATTATTCTGTTTAAGGAAAGAATTAATTCATCTGCACCCTGAATGGCCTAAGGATCATGAGCATAATGTTAATTATTTTGCTTAAGAATATTGTGAGAATTTTTTCCTCCCTCTGAATTTTAAGATAAAATTGCAATTGCATCTTAAACAATTAATTTAAAATGTTTTTTTTATTACAAAGAGAAGAAATAAACAGTGAACTTTACCAATTATCCGCGCCAACAGTTTCCATCTGCATCACGGTCTGACTTTTGTTTTGAAATAATCCGAGATGATGATCGTAGGCCGATTTCAGATGAATGTCCAGACTGTCCGTCGGCGTCTTTAAACAAAATTTCAGCAGTAAGTTCAAACGCGCAATTAGCCGAATCAGTGATTTCTTTCAGTAAGTTCATAAATAAGTATTAACTAGTTCAAGTCGTCCTTTTACATTAAATCAACTCACTGTAGTATCATAATGAAAGACAGTTCGACGGGAACTGGCCTCTGTTGTCGTGTTATGGAGTCTTCTCCAAGGTTCATCATTTTGTGCGAGATGGGTTGGCTTGTCGTATGACAGTTTCTGAGCAAGTAAGGTGAGAATAAAAAGTTAGAAATACGTAAATACAAATAAAAACGAGCTCTCAAAAGCTGGCATATGTAAACCGAAACTGGGCAACTTTTAATAAAAAAAAACATATTTACCTGAATTTCCTTTCTCCCTGTTAATGTAAAGTCGTTCTCATATCGCGGGAATGGGAAAGGATCTCGTTCCTGTGGCATATTCCCGCAGTTTCTCCAGATGATTAGTCTAAAGGAATGTAACAGATCGATATTTGGTATCTTTTTTGCTGCCAACTTTGTTGTCCCTCCCTCCGTTGCCTAGAGACCGAATGTGCGCGTCAGTTTTACCACACAGCGCGACAGACCATGTTACACTAACAACATTACAGCCAGATCTGGTTTGGCTAGAGCGTTTGGGTGCAAAGTTTTGTATTAACTAATAATTGCGTTATTTATATTACTACAACTTAATTAAATACAAGCAGTTCGCTTTAGGATTTCCCATTAAATTGTTGGCACGTATAACGTTTCCCCAATGTACATCTGCAGAAACTTCGGTTAGCTTTACAATATCTTGTACTAATATCCAAATTAAATATAATTCTACTATGAACAAATGATGGATATTAATAAATTACAAACATATACTAACATCAATGTGATCGTTATTTACACATATAATTCGTATTACTACTAATATTATTATTATGTTTTTTTTTTTTTTTTGTCGTTGAGGACTGTCTTTAGATTTTTGGGAATATTTATAATCTTTACAAGGTGTCAATACAAGACAGACACGTTTGCAACTGTAACTCCATCCCAAATAAGCGACTGACCAATAGGAGAGGTGAGCGCGTGTGCCAGTGCAAACAGAGTGAATAAAAGCTCAGCAATATTTAAACACGACGTCTGTTCTGTCACACGCTCTACCTGAAGGGAAAGATCATTTAGCAACAACAATGATTGTAAACCATGTGCTTTTCTCTGCTGGAGCTCAAGGTGTTTCTGTCATTTTTTTGCTCCACTTATTTTTAACTAAGGCTACGGAGTTACCCAGCTGTAAAGAGGTAGGATGCTTTTAATGTAGCCCTGTATTAGAAAGGTTTTGTAAGTCTGCAGCACTAGGCACTACAATAGTCTGTATGTCACTGTGATTTATGCATGGTTAGTCCTGTGGGTTATTATTTTTATTATTATGAATGCATTTTTATGGCCATCTCACTTTACGCAGAATGTTGCGTTTTACATGATGGCAATGCAAACAAACTATGAAACCATCCAGGAAAAAATGGGAAAAATTATTCTCATCAAATAAGGGACTTTGCCAGGACTGCTTTTTAAATTTAAAAAGCTTAAAGAACTCATCAGGAAATACAGGCCTTTAAATAAAACTATTTTCAGATGTTTTTGCATTCTCTGTTTCCTCAAGACAAAAATCATGTTTGAATAGGAGTACTCATGGAAATGTGTTACACACTTTTCTTATCATGTCCAGAGATAAGCTTGTCCGTTGGAGGACTGTGTGAAAAAGACAGCTGCTGTATCGAGCACAGTGTCACATTTTATACGTGGACACTATTGCTGTTGTTATAGATAGTAATAGTGATATACCTGTCTTAAAATTTTCACTTTTTTGGCAGTGAAATAAACACACACTGAAAAACTTTTTAAGCAGAACTTCATTCTATTAAAACTATATCTTTCATTTTAGTTTAATATTATTTGTTTTATTTATTTTAAGTTCAAAACATAGTTAAATAACTGTTTTTGATTAAGAACTCAAGTAAGAAATATTTGTTTTGACCAATGCAAAATTTTAAGGTTATTCAAACGGGCCAGTGTATGCGTATTAAACAGAAGCTCAATATGCTTTGTGTGTTTCCCAGTGTTGGTTTGCCGCTGGGAGAGCATCCGCTGGGTAAAACATATGCTGGATAAGTTGGTGGTTCATTCCTCTGTGGCGACCCCTGATTAATAAAGAGACTAAGCTGAAAAGAAAATGAATGAATGAATATGCTTTGTACTTTCATGGACTTAAAAAATATTAAGTCAAATTATTTATTTTTCATTGGCTTAAGTGATCAAATTTAGATGTGAACCATTACCCTATTTTTTTAATTAAACAAATGAAAGGTTTTTTTTTAGTGTATGTGCTTTGTTACTTGTTATAAGTTGGTTATGTATTGTGTTTTAATAATTTTTTACTCTTCTTTTAATACGATTTTGTGCACAAATGATACACCCCAAAATTAAATTTTTACATAATTACATGCAAAGTTTTTGAGAATAGTTGTTAATTATTTAAAATATAATCAAAATTATTGTTATTATTATGACCAGTCATTTATGTTATATATTTTAATAAGCACATTGTTGTTTACATTTAGACAATTAGACAACAGACAATCTGTTACAGTGAATTACTTATTTAACCCAAATATTTTACATTGAAATAAGACATTTAAATAAGGCATAGACTAAAGCAGAGGTGTTTTTTTACTTGTATCTTTTAAAGTATATAGTTGGTTTTAAACATTTATTTGGGGGGAAGAGATTAGGAAGAGATTATTAATTTATTCTTTTTTTTTTTTTGGAAGAGAGTGTTTTGTATGTTTATGTTTTATGCCTTTATGTCCATTTGTTGTTTTCACTATGTGAGTTTTCTTGTGTGGCACTGTTATGAAATAAGGACTCTTGACCGCAAACCAAATCTACCTTCAGGTATAAATAAAGTAACCTAACCTAACCTTTTGACATTTATTTTCACATAAATTATTTGAAACATTAAAGTAGACACTTTATTTGCATTTAATATCACATTTAAAATGTTATTTAACATGGACAGCACCATATATGTGTTTAAATTCATCTTTTAAATTAAAACAGAACTGAAAATAGACCTTACCACTGACCTTGTGGAAAAAACAGTGCAGGTTTTCTGTGGGAGTGAGAGATTCATCAGTTAATCTGACCCCTAAGAGACACCATAGAAACAAATGTCACTTCATTCTGTTGCCTTGGTTTTTAGGTTTCATCATTTATATGCATGTGGGTATTATAACGAGGACAGCTTGTTCTTTCTTTCTTTCTTTTTTTCTTTCTTTCTTTCTTTCCTTCTTTCTTTCTTTCTTTCTTTCTTCTCATTAAACACAGCTAATGTAACAGCACTAACACAAAAACACCTAGGCAGCACTGTCATGTCATATTGTGGTTTTGTTAACTATTAATCTTGTTTTATTCCACATGGGTTATTCTGATCTGCCCTGTGAGGAGCACGTCTGTTGTTACCTTGGGTGCCTTTCGGTCAGCTTTATTTAGGTTCATGTTTCTTTGCAGCCGCCAGTTTTTTGTGGGAGTGAACTGACATATATAAACAATTCTAAGACTAATAGTTTTGTTTAAGCCACACCTTTTAAGCATCTTATCAAAGATTGTCCTACTAGTAAACAGACAAACAGGATGTTTGGAGGTGTTGAAGTTTAATTTACTCAAGATTTTATTTCATCAGGCTCTCCCTATTTGCACAATGATGAGGACAATAATATATGCTAAAGACTGCTTGTTTAGACAAGGATATGAAGACATACTTGAAGTTGGGCCGGTCCACCTATTGTGCAAATATTGATCTGACGCTGTATGTTAAAAGGAAATGTAATCCTGAAGCATATCCTGAAACACAAAGCGATGGTGACCACAAGAAATGTGTATTGTGTGAAGCACAAAGTGATGCTTCACTTTGTGCAGTTATTTGCATCTCAGCTGTTTAGTGAAAATGATTTAAAGCAATAGTCTCAAACTC
>CAIGQZ010032240.1:7029180-7050820 GCA_903798205.1 Danio tinwini | reverse complement strand
TTTAATTTAATTTAATTTAATTTAATTTAATTTAATTTAATTTAATTTAATTATTTACATACATGTCTTGATTATTTTAATTCTATCATCCATCATATTATATCATATTTTAATTCTAGCATCTATTATATTATAATATAATCAAATTAAAGATACAAATGAAAGATATAAAAAAAATTAAAGACTGTTTTGACTGTTTTTTATTTAAAATTTAATCAATTTATTTTTTTTATTTCAATTAAATAATAAAATCACTTAAATAAAACATTAAAAAGGCTTAGTTGTCAAGCTGTTGAGGTTAAACTAACACAAATATAAATCATATACTAGAAACTATGTATTTCTCAAAGCATTTAATGACTGGTGGTCATCTAGCAAATGCTGAAGGCTTTTGAACGTTACTGATCTGCATAGATGTGATCAAGCATTTAAATGTAACCACACAGAAGTTGATGTAAATGACCTGTGGGATTTGCCTGCTGTGTTTTATCACTTTATCTAAATTAGTGTGTGTGTTTTTCCTAATGCTCCGGGCGTTTTCCTCTCTGTGTTGTGTGTGTGCGTATGTGTTACAGGTGTTGGATCTGGAGCTTGTACACAGCGATCGGCCTGCAAAACCTCTGATTACTTCTACACCCACACACCCTGTGATTCCAGTGCTCAGGTAACATGTAAAAATAAACAAAGATAGTCTCTGTGTCAGAAAGCACTCATTCCAGCATTCCTCATTTATTTCTGGATTTGATCCTTTCCACCTGATCCCTGATACTAATAGATAATTTAATACATATATCATGCATTCAATTCTGTCCAACTGTGATCTTTGATGTTGGTACAGTATTTAGACACAATTAATAGATTACTGGCACGACTATATTATTTACTTATTTATTTTTTGTTCAAATGTGAATTGTTTAATTTAGTTAGTTTTTTAGAATTTAAATAGATGATTTTTTTTCATATTTTAATTCAATTGAATTAATACATTAAATGATTACAAAGGACATAACTATATTTTAATTTAATTTAATTACATTCTTTCAATTTATTTTAATTTAATTTAATTTTTGTTTATTTTTAGACTGTATAGTGTGTTTTAAACTAGTGTATAATTGGTTTGATTTTTAATTTGTATTTTTTTTTATTTTAATTAACAACTTTAAGTGAATTTATTTATTTAATTTAAGTTTTCATTAGAATTATGTTTAATTTAATTGACACATTAAGTCATACCCAGCTGATAACAGATTGTTTTGTGGTTTGTTTAATATTCAGACTCAACTGATGTATAAGTGGACTGAGCCCAAGATCTGCAGTGAGAGTTTGGAGGGTGCAGTGAAGCTCCCGGCATCAGGAGAGATGATGTCCTGTCCTCCGTGCAATCCCGGCTTCTTCTCTAGCAACAGCTCCAGCTGTGAACCCTGTCCACACGGCTTCTACTCCAACGGCACCGGTACAGACACATAGCCAGCTTCTGACACACCTGTTTTACTTCTTTTCATAACAAAATCTCAAGTTAACATCACAATAAATATATGCATTAACTCCAGTGCATCAGAATACACTTGTTGAGTCTGACATCACAATATCTCTTTTTCCTGGATTCAAACGATCTGGGTTATCAGATGTGTACAAATGAAAACACATGGTACGAATGTACACTCACAGTGTGCTGGAATAATATTGAAGAGTATGATCATAATGTTTATATCTATGAGGAGACAGTGATTCATGTGGTCAGACAGTGATTCCTGTTTTATACAAAGTTTAAAGTGATAGTTCACCCAAAATTTCACAAACCTGTTCGACTTTCTTTTTTTTTAAATGTTGGAAACATGTAACCATTGACTTCCATAGTATTTGTTTTTCCTATTATAGAAGTCAAGGGTTGCACTGCAAAAAAACACTTTTCTTACTTAGAGTATTTGTCTTGTTTCTAGTCCAAATATCTAAATATTTTTAAATCAAGAACCATTTTCTCGACAAGTAAAACACATTGTATTGTTTTTAGAAAAAAATAGCCAAAATTAAGTGAGTTTTTCATTAAAACAAGCAAAATACTCTGTCAATGGGGTAAGCAAAATAAACTTGTTTTCAGCTTGTATTCTTAAACTTGTATTTTGCTTACCCCATTGGTAGAAAACTCACTTTATTCATTAATTTTCCTTCAGCTTAGTGCCTTTATTCATCAGGGGTCGCCACAGTGGAATGAACCACTTATCCAGCATATGTTTTACACACCGAATGTCCTTCCAGCTGCAACCAAGTGCTGGGAAGCATCCATACACTCTTACATTTACACTATGGCCAATTTAGTTTATTCAATTCTCCTAAAGCACATGTCTTTGGACTGTGCAGGAAACCGGAGCACCTAGAGGAAACCCACAGGGACACGGGGAGAACATGCAAACTCCACACAGAAATGCTAACTGGCCCAGCTGGGACTCGAAGCAGCGACCTTTTTGCTGTGAGGCGACAGTGCTTACCACTGAATCACCGTGTCCCCAAACTCACTTCATTTTGGCTAATTATTTCTGAAAACAAGACAATATGTTTTGCTTGAAAGTGAGATGTAGGTTTTACTAGAAAATGTTTTGTTTAAAAAAATAGAAAATGCTTTATTAAAGACTTTTTAGATATTTGGACTAGAAACAAGATAAAAAAGCATTTTTTGCAGTGTGCAAGTTGCTAACATTTTTCAAAAATTATTAATAATAATAATTCCTTACATTTATATGGCGCATTTCTAGACACTCAAAGCCCTTTACACAATGGGGGAATCTCTTCATCCACCACCAGTGAGCAGCATCCACCTGGATGATGCAACGGCAGCCATATTGCGCACACCACACACCAGCTGATTGGTGGAGAGGAGACAGATTGATGAAGCCAGTTATGATATGGGGATGGTTAGGAGGCCATGATGGACAGAGGCCAGTGGGCAAATTTGGCCAGGATGCCGGAGTTAAACCCCTACTTATTTTCGAAGGACATCCTGGGACATTTAATAACCACAGAGAGTCAGGACCTCGGTTTAACGTCTCATCCGAAAGTCTGCGCCCACTGAGCAGTATAGAGTCCCCTTCACTATGCTTGGGCATTAGGACCCACACAGACTGCAGGTTGAGCGCCCCCTGCTGGTCTCACTAACACTACTTAAGTGGGCGACCATGTGAGAGTTGCAGACAGCTAGCTGCCATTAATACTAGTGAAATATACTAATAAAATATACTAACTAGTGAGTTCATTTTCATTTTTGCTTGAACTATTCCTTTATATATTGGTATCTGGGATGCTGCAAAGCCAAAGCCTGTACTGTGAATTCCATGATTTTGTCAAACATTCACTTTAAATTGAGAATAGGGGTCATAAGCGTCTATTTTCTCGATTAAAATGGGAAGTGGACCCAGAAAGAGAATTTCATAGGTCACAACTTAAAAGGATAGTTCACGCAAAAATGAAAATGTACTCACCATTTATGGTGTGTTTCCACCAAAGCATTTTTTTCCTGAGCTGATTGTTATTTTTAAAACGACAGCAGTATAGCAAAGCAATGAGTGATCTGCGTATATTAAAAGCTCCTACAGTTGGAGAAGCGCTTACAGCCAAATGTTTTTAGGTTAATGTTATAAACCTGTAACAATTGACTTCTGTCAATGTAGTAGTAATTAGTTACATGTTTCAAAAATTTTTCAAAATATATATTAGTGATATAGTATATTTTTTTAACCAGTAGTGTTGAGTAAATGATGACAGATTAAAAAAAATAGTTGAACTATTAACTTTAAGCAGATTTGCTATAAGGACTAATCCGCTGCATTGAATGTGTCCAGAATGTTCTGAATGTCCCGCTGGAACGGAGCCAGTTGTGGGTTTTGAGTACAAATGGTGGAACAAGATGCCCAGTAACATGAGGAGTTCAGTCTTAAGCTCTGAATACAGCAGCACAGACAGGAGCACAGGTACGCTTTTTAAAAGTTTTTTTTCTTAGTTGTTCCGCAGTGGGTGTGGATGTAAAGGAGGATGTAAGCTCTGCGGTTTTGTTGTAACAGGTTGGGAGGTTGCAGGTGAATACATATACACCACACCAAGCGATCAGGATTCTGACTACATGATGCTGACACTCACAGTACCTGGATACAGGTGAGAACACTCTGCACAAACAACAACTCATCATGATCATTATTAAAGGGGTCCTTTTATGCTTTTTAACACTTATTATTATTTTGCAATGTCTATATTATTTAAATCAGTTAGTGAAATTCAGTTTTGATTTCAATTTTAGCCTTCAACGATTTAAAAAAAAATTTAAACTCAAGAGAAATTATTATTGCATCAATCCCTCCCCCTTTCCAGCAGTCACAATTTAAAGCAGAGTCACCAAACTATCTTGTTAGCGTTAGGAGCAGCAGATTTAGCACTGGGGCATTTCTAGTTATGTGTATGTAACAGTTGATGCGAAACAAAGCTTGGTAGAGCTTAATATTTACATCACATTATCTACAATGTCTAGTATGCGACCATCTGTGCATGCTCTTTCTATTTTTTGCACTTAGAAATCTATACATCAGAGGTCTGTTGCACAAAAACTGCAGGTTGCGGGGTAGGTTTTGGATTGACAAAACCAATCAAATCCAACCTGGATAAATCAGATTAAGCAGTTTCGCTTTAAAATAAGTACAGCGCAATACAAATAAAACTGTCATAAACTGTGTTTAGATAAATATATGTCATTATATGTTATAAATGTAATATATTTACACAATAATATGGTCTTTCCTTTTTCCAGCCTGCCTCATTCCCTGCGTGAAGACAATGAGAGAGTCGAACTTTCCAGAATAACATTTGTGTTTGAAACCGAGTGTACAGCTCATTGTAAACTCTATTTCATGGCAGTGAGTTTGACCATATTTTATATTATGATATTTCATGTTATTGTTATTGAATACTGTATGTTTTGAGGTCAGTGAGATTATCTTTTTGAAAGAAGTCCTGTATGCTCTCTAACGCTACATATTTAATGAATCAAAAAGTCAGTAAAACAGGAAATTTATTTCATTTTTTTAATCTAATATATTTTAAATACCTTTTTAAAACACTTTTAAAACTTTGGTTAATACAAAGTTCAAATAGACAGTATTTATTTGAACAAGAAGTTGCTTGCTGAATAAATGTTAATTGAATAAAAAAAAAAAAACTTACTGAGCCTATATCTTTAATTGATAATATATAATATAGTCATTATAATATTTTGGAGAGCATTAATGTCTAATATTTGTTTTTATCTCATCTCAGGGACAAAATGAAAGAAATAACATGGTTGTGGAGAGTTGGTCTGGCACTATAGGAAAGCAGTCCTACTCCTATCTTGTTAAAAGCAACAGCACAGTTAGCTTCAGTTGGGGGTTTCAACGCACTGGAGTTTTTGACATGGTGAGATTAGAAACTTTAACTTCTTTAATGTTTTTACAGGTTATGTTTTCTTTGATAATCTAAGGTGATGTGTGTTGCAGAAGAATGAATACAGCTCTGACCTTGCTAAGATCTACTCTATTCACCTCACTAATGTGATTGGTGGCGTGGCTTCAGAATGTCGCCAGTGCGCTTTGACTGGTGCTGACAGCGACTCCTGCGTCTCCTGCGCTCCAGGACACTACATGGTCAATGGCACTGGGGTGTGCAGACCCTGCCCCTCAAACACCATCATCAGACCCGAGCAGCCCGTCGGGAAGGAAGCCTGCATTCCATGTGGACCCAATACATACAGCAATAAAGTAAGCACAAATTATGATTAATAAGATGATGAGTGATTAGTATACTGTAAACTGTTTGTGTTTATATACCCACACATATTTGGGCTTTCTTGTTCTGTTATGCCACATCAGGAAAGCAGCATATAGTAAAAGCCATTTACTTTAATAAACATATGCAGAAGGGAAATCAAACATAACCTCAGGTATAGGCAAACATGTAACAGCTATGTAAATCGGCAAAGATAGTCAATTAACTGAAGGAACACAAACACAAGATGAGGAGTAACTAAACCAGACACAGGTGAACATAGTCAACCAATATGTAACTATAGAGACATATTAGAAATGGTGCATGAAATAATGTTGTAATAATTTTAAAGAACAAAATCTGTAAACCACCCCTATACCCTTATTCCCTACATTAGTCCACTAATAAAGTTCACATAAAAGAGTGAATAAAAATTAGTGAGTGAATTTAAGCACTGGAAGGGATGAAAAAAATATTTTTGTTTTTGTCAATACAATTGTTATTTTAAAAATTAAATTATATTATAAAAAATGAATAATATATTTAGAAACTTACACCAAAAATTTTTGCTGTGTGTAACTCTCTTCACAACAACACAGACACAGGTTGTTTCTTCAGAACGGGCGATTATTTTAAGGTCGTCCTCTTAATGTGCTTTACGCCTTTGACTCCATGACGCCTTGAGAACTGTATTAGTAAATGAACACAGTACAACCTTATAAGAAATTATACAAACCACGATTATCTAATAAAATAAATAAGCTAAACAAATACCTTGTTGGTCACTTGTCATAAAAAGAGGGTCCTTGGATTAATAAAGTCTTCTTCACTGTCCCTTTTGACTTATGACAGCAGTAATTTCAGCTTCTTAAACACATGTAACTTTACAAAGCATTGACATGCGTCTGTTCATTGTCAGTCTATCTGGCGATTCATAAGCAAGTCACTCACATTGCACGTCATTTTCTTAAAGTGACACGCTCCCCTATTAAATGTCTTAAAGTACAACATATGACATTATAACACATTTAAACCTTCCAACTCATTTACATTTATAAATACACTTCAGCTAAATTAATACAAAAGATTATGACCTTAAATCACTAAAGAATGAAATATGAAGCAAATATGTAAAATAAATATGCGATTATGCAAACATGCTTGATAACAGCACTTACACTGTGGATGACATCTTGTGAGCAGACAAACTCTCACAATGCATTATGGCTATTCTCTAGCCATTGAGCGTACATGGTTTGTACATTTGTAATTGTGGTTCTTGTGGGATCGATTTAGAGCATTTCAGAATCTCTACTATGGTTTCGGAAACCAAAACCATAAATGTCTGCTCCGTCAAATAGTTCATTATTTAAGGGTATAAGGGTAATACAGCATACAGCCAAAACTAATGAACTAAGACGGAATGAACGGAGTAAACAAACCAGACACAGGTGAACTTAAAAAATGAATCAATTTGTACCCATAGAAACAAACTGAAAACAATGCAGGAAAACCTGTAAATAAAACGAGTATTGTAGTACATTTATTTTGTCTAATTTATTTTTAAGTTATTTTACAATTTCTTAATTATTATTTTTTTTTATATTGAGTTGCATTATGGGAAATTGATCTCTGATTTAAATCATTCTCTTTGTCTTTTCTGTAAACAGGGCCATTCTGCATGCATGAGCGACTGTACATTAGCACTGGATCATAAAGGAGAGTCACTGTATTATGATTTCTCTTCAATGGGAAATGTCACTGGCTTCCAGAGCAGCCCGCGATTTACCAGTAAAGGCCTGCAATATTTCCACCATTTTAACGTAGCTCTGTGTGGAGCAGAGGTAAGAATATAAATGAAAGTAGATGAAATTTTTAATGATTGACCAAAATAGGACGTCTGAGACGTTTACAATCACATATTCAAGTGTGTCCATTTCTCATTTAGAGCAGGGCAGTAGCGTTCTGTGTGGAGAATGTGACTGAAAGCAAGAGGGACGTGAAAGGATATATCTGTCAGTCCACGGTAGTGCCTTCTGAGATCAGGGGTCAAAGTGTTGTGTCCTCTCAGCCCTTCAGTATCGGAGACATTTTAATCGGTGAGTGCTGCTGCTGCTTTCACACCTAAATTCTAATAAGTTAGAAAATAACACCTCCTCAGTGTACACAGTTTTAATAACACTTTACTGATAGTTTACAGTTGAATGCTACCATTTCTCATGCAAAGCAGTAGTGCAACCGTGTGAACACCTTTTGCTGTTACAAATTCTTGTACGTCATTTATTAGTTTTGATGTATTCTGGTTCAATGTTGACACCTTGTGGACAAATTGAGTAGTACAAAACGATTGTAAGTAATAGTTAACCCAAGACTGAATATTCTGTCATTATTTACCCACCCTTGTGTTACTTGTTACAAACCTGTTTGACTTTTTTTCCGGATATATATTATCACAAACCTTAAATATTGTCACAAACCTCAACATTTGTAACAGCATACAGAGTACATTTAAATGGAAATTGAACTGAAAATTGACTCACTGTTTACCCTCAGGTGGTTTCAAACCATTATGAGTTTCTCTGTTCTGTTAAATACAAAATATGATATTCTGAAGAAAACTGGAAACAGTAACCTTTGACTTCCATAGTATTTGTTTGATCTACTATGGAAGTTAATGGTTACCAGTTTTTAGTTTTCTTCGTGTACAGCATACTCATCAAATTTTAAGTACATTTTAGGCTTAAACCTACAAACCTATTTATCAAACTCAAAATGTTTTATACTCAGGAGTGACTACTAAGTCCAACCTTGATGACATTTCATCATTTGTTGGTAACTTTCCTGTTGAATCAGACCTGCCTGATGTCATTTTTTACTACAGGTAAGTGCACTTGATTTAGTAACCTCTGCTCAGCTTATTTTAATGTTCATATAATGTTTACGTTATCTATCTTGGTTGATTTACTTCAGATTGATATTCTTCTCTTTAATCTTGTAAAGGTCTAGAGAAACTACACAAGCGTGCAAAAATGGAAGATCATCCTCCGTTCGGCTGCGATGTGATCCCAGTGTAACAGTGAAAAATGATATTTCTCTACCAAGGTACAATGAGAATATAGCTTTTTCTTTGAAGTTGTGATATTAAGTTTGGTGTTTTAAACTTAAAAATGTATTCTACACATAAATAATAATTTTGTATAGCAATAATAATGTTTCACTAGAAAATATACTGAAAAATAATAAAATACTTCACTACAAAATGCACTGAAATGTTATTAGCATTCATTCATTTATTCATTCATTCATTCATTTTTTTTCGGCTTAGTCTTTTTATTAATCTGGGGTCACCACAGCTAAATGAACCGTCAACTTATCCAGCATATGTTTTACGCAGCGGATGCCCTTTCAGCTGCAACCCATCACTGGAAAACATCCATACACACTTATTCACACTCATACACTACAGTCAATTTTAGCATACCTAATTCACCTACCACATGTCTTTGGACTGTGGGGGAAACCCACTTGAACACAGGGAGAACATGCAAATTCCACACAGAAATGCCAACTGACCCAGCCGAGGTTCTTGCTGTGAGGCGATCGTGTTACCCACTGTGCCACCATGTCGCCCATGTTATTAACATTTTAAAACAAAATTGCAAATTTGCACAGAAATAAAAACAGTAAAATCTAATCACTATATATTTTAATGGTTATTTTTTCAATTTAAATGTATTTTTCTTATTTCTCAATTGTGCATCTTCCTTATTCTTTTTTTAACTGTTCCAAGAAAAAAATACTTTCAATTAAGTCTTTGTTTTGAAAGTCTGTGATGTTTTGGACTGAACTTTAACACTAGCTTTGCTGTGTAATCCAACTTGGAAACAGCAGAGGATGGAGGGACATAGTTTTTTTCGCTTTTTTTTTCTCTGTGTGTAGTAACTGCTCAGAGGGCACATGTGACGGCTGCTCTTTCCACTTCCTGTGGCGCTCACAGCAGGCCTGTCCTCTCTGCTCAGAGAGTAACTATAAGGAAATCGTCAGCGCCTGCATCCAGGGAATTCAGGTACAGAAAACATTCAAAAGACTGTTTTTTTTGCTGCTCTTTATCAATTCATTTGTGTAGATTTAAATTACAATACATGCTTTTAAAGGCTGTTTGATGAGAAATATTTATATTCTAAATCTCCACTTCAGCAGGACTTTCACACCATGCTTAACAGAGAGATATATTTATCCATAATTTACCTGATTATATATGGGTGATTCTAGAATTGCAGGAATGACTGTTTACTAAAATAGTAAAGTTATCAAAAAGATATATGTAATGTAATGTGTATTTATATAGCGTGTTTATTGTGTATGGCCATACACTCAAAGCGCTTCACAATCATGAGGGGAGTCTCTTCACACCACCACCAGTGTGTAGCATCCACTTGGATGATACGACATATATATTGTGTCTGTCCCTATGTTTTGGTCAACTCTGTTACGTTGGTTATAAAAAGGCGTAACAATCTGTAAAGCACTAATAGAAAAAGCCTTGCTACAAGGGATGTCAGTTCTGGCGGGAAATTCTGTAAGGCATGTCATTACACTTTTCTCTTTAGTTTGTACAATATGTGTAGGATACACTAGTGGTAGATTAATTATTTGTTATTGTGATATTTCAGCAAATATCTTATTCACTTCTTAAAAACAATAATATGATGAGAATACATAAGATTCTGTTGTAGACATGCCATGTGGTGTCTGGATTGAGCTAAAGCACAAAATGGTGGAAATTGTTGACTCTGTTAATTGTTTAAATTGTTTAACAAAAAGTTGATCAACAATTAGTAACAAAATCAAATGTTCCCAACTGTATTTAATTATTTAGCATCATTTTTCATTAATAATTGTCTCATGAAGGAGGTGTGGCTGAGAGCGGTGGGAAGCTGAGAGCGAGTCTGTGGTGTGAGTGTTAATGATTCCCACGAAGCATGGAAGGGTAAAAGTGAAGACATGTTATGTTTGGTTTTGCTTTCAGTTTGGCGGTAGCCATGTGTGAGGGGCTAACCCTGTACGTTTGTTTTGTGTTTATTTATTCATTTAAGTTTTTGAAAGTTTGTCAGTTCTCCTCCTCCTTCCTAATGGCTTGTGTATTACTGTAAAATTTTTGAATAAATCATAAATATGTATTATTTTCAACATGTAAAAATGTATTTACAAAAGTGACTAAAAGAGTTTCCCAAAATAACCTAAAGCCTTTAGCCTCATACGCATATTTAAAAAAAACATTTTAGAAATCTACACAAAAAAAGTTAGCAAATCTTAATATGCACAATCAACTGTCGAAGGGACACCTGTTGATTAGTTTGTTTTATCCTATTCACCTACAGTGTCTTTTCTTAAACTTAATCCCATAAAATATGTCTGTGTTTGTCAGAGGACGACGTATGTCTGGCAGCAGCCTCTGAGGTGCACAGGCGGTGTGTCTCTGCCTCCACTGAAGATCAGTACCTGCGTGACGCTCGACTTCTGGCTCAAATTTGGTGTCTCCATTGGAACTGTGGCCGCTGTGTTGCTCATTACTATCAGCTGCTACTTCTGGAAAAGGACACGCAAGTGAGACGCCATTTAGTTCAGGAGCTTACACAAAACTGATGCAGTTTATCAAATTTTGCAAACATGATATAAACACATTTATATTTGTATGAAATATTAAATAACAGAATGTTTTCGTTGTTAGACAAATAGCTTTGGTTTCATTTGATCTAATACAAATGTTAATGAAGAAGGGAGATATGATGTGAACTAAAAACAATTCTGGTGTATTTCAACCCAAAGTTGGGTCAAATATAGACAAAACAATCTGCTGGGTTACAATTGTTTATGTTTGTTCATATTTTACTCATATTTGTGAAGAAAAAACTAAGCAATTTTAGTGTAAGTTTGCAAGATGTATATAGTTTGCACAATATTACTAAATGTAAAAAAGTACTATTCTAGAAGTGCACAATATTTTAAAACTTATATTGTTAAATCCTTGTTGTTATTTTAATAATGCCAATGTGAGAATTTTTATAATACAGTATTTTCTTTCTACCAGAATAAATGAATGAATGAATCATTAAACCTATCACTCATAGATCTCATACTAGTAACTTCAGCATATTAAATCAATATATAATAAAATATAAGTTTTCCATATTTTTGTTTTAATAATAATATGAATCAATCAATTAACTTAAAAATAAATATAACATGGGGCAACGCAGTGGCACAGTAGGTAGTGCTGTTGCCTCACAGCAAGAAGGTCGCTAGTTCGAGCCTTGGCTGGGTCAGTTGCCGTTTCTGTGTAGAGTTTGTATGTTCTCCCAGCGTTTGCGTGGGTTTCCTTTTGGGTGCTCCGGTTTCCCCCACAGTCCAAAGACATGCGGTACAGGTGAATTGGGTAAGCTAAATTGTCCGTAGTGTATGAGCGTGTATGGATGTTTCCCAGAGATGGGTTGCAGCTGGAAGGGCATTCGCTGCGTAAAACATGTGCTGGATAAGTTGGCGGTTCATTCCGCTGTGGCTACCCCGAATTAATAAAGGGACTAAGCCGTAAAGAAAATGAATGAATGAATAAATATAACATATTTGTAATAAATAAACTTAGCCAGTTTTAAGCTAGCCTTTTTTTCAACTTTAAATTATTATTTTTCATACCAAACTTAGATTTTTTAAGACCGTTGTTTCTGTAATTCTAGGTTTTGACCGAGAATTTTGGTCAAGAATGTCTATGTTGTTAAATTACTGATTTTGATCATTACATCTCAAGTGACAGATACTGCAAATTGTCCAATTTTATAATCGTAATGCAATGAATCCAAGCATAAAATCATAACTTTATGAACCCACTGACTTACTAAATCAAGCAAATATATACTTTCAAATATGTATATGAATGACTTCTGTTATCTTTATAATTGCAAATAAGCTGTTAATAAATAGGGTTTGCTGTGTGAGAGTATAAGGGTGTCCTTGTCCTCTCTCTAGGCTTCAGTATAAGTACTCCAAACTCATGATGACAGCAGGAGATAAAGAGTGTGAGCTTCCAGCAGCCGACAGCTGTGCCATCATGGAGGGAGAAGATGCAGAGGACGACCTCATCTACCTCTCCAAAAAACCCTTCTTCAGGAAAATCAAGTCCTTTTCCAGAGAGGTGAGGAGGACACAGGACTGAAGTACAAGTATACATTTCTAGGGGATAGGTTACCCAAAAATAAATATTCATTAGAAAACCATTTGATTAAAATAATTTACTCAACCTCCACTTGTTCCAAACTTCCAAAAGAAAATATTTGGAAGAATCTTAGAAATCAGTAGCCATTGACTTCCATAGTACTTGTTTTCTTTCAATTATGGATGTCAATAGCTATTGGTTTCCAATATTCTTCAAAGTATCTTCTTTTGTGTTCAACAGAAAAAGCAAGGTTTGGGCACCTGAGGGTGAGTAAATGGTAAGTAAATTTTTATTTTTGGGTGAACTGTCTCTTTAAGGCGAGGCACTGCATGTGAATAAGCCAAACATATAGTTTTTGGCACATTTCCCAAGATTACATAAGGAAATGCATACATTTTAGTGTTACAGGTTTTGTAGAAAGTTATATGTAAACGTTCACTAAATTGCATACATTTCTAACAAAAACATGAACATTGGATGAAGTAAGGTTTAACATTCTTGTTTCATTTTTGCACATATCAGTTTTGTTTTTGTTTGTTTTTACAGAGGGGATTTCGGCAATCTAGTTTATCAATCCATAATTCAAAAAATACTGCAAATAGCCAGAAAAAATTATATTTTTTGTAGAATAAAAATATTTATTCAGTTACAGTGTTTAAACATATTCCTAGATTTAGTCATTCATCATTTAGCTGATGCTTTTGTCCAAAGACACTTTCAAATGAGGACGCATTTAGCGATTCAGGCAACTTTTTTCTGTAAAGTTTTTGTTTTTGAAAAATAGAAAATTTATCCTGGACCCAATAATGTTACAATCACCTGTTTAGAATCAGGCATAACATATATGAACATATTCCTCTGTAAAAACCTGCTGAAATGGACATTTATGGCTCAAAGCAGGAGAAAAAAAAATCATTTTGAGGAAACAGCTAAAATATGTGTTGTAAATGAAATCTACGGACACAAAATGATATGTGTGTGAAGTAAGTCTATTTGACATGTTTTCTGTACATTAGACTGAAAAAAAACACTAAGAAAAGATATGAAATGAAGATGAAAAAACAGTGTTTTGCCTTAATGTGACAATATTTAATAGCATTAAAAGAAAAGGACAATTTATTGAAACAATTGTGTTGTTTTACAGAGAACATCTGATGGCTTTGACTCTGTTCCTCTGAAGTCCTCCGCTGGACATGAGATTGAGATGAGCTAGAACGTCTCACATGTTTGGCCTGCCGTAATTCATTTAGCAGATGCTTTTATCCAAAGTGACTTACAGGAATACAACAAGCAATTCAACATAAAGAGCAAATAAATGCATTAAGTGCTCATAATACAAAGTTTCAGGTTTAAAGTACAAGCTAGAATCAAGTAAATTAAGGGAATGTAAAAGATGAAGAGATGAGTTTTCAGCAGTCTTCTGAATATTGTGAGGCATTCGGTGCTATGGATGAAATTGAGAAGATCATTCCATCAGCAGGAAACAGTGAGGTGAAGGATCTGGAAAGTGTTTTTTTTCCAACTCAGGCATTTAAAGGAGATGGAGACTCACAAGTGCAAGTAGATGTTCGCATATGACATTCTTGACATAGAACTTTTTTTTTTTACCAAAGAGACTGAGTAAAGGCGATGATTCAAAAACAAGTCCACCTTATTCAAGAACACTCATAAACCTGTGATTTTTTTTCCCCACTGGATCTCCTTAGGATTTGTCAATCCAGTCTACATACAGGCTTAAAACAAAACTGGCAAATGAAGAAATTTTTTAAAGACCTTCTGATGTGAGCCGTCTCTTCAGCACTGTCAACTTTTTGATGATCGTAATGGCTTATAAAAATGTTATACAATTTATACAAATGCAATGTTGAAAAATCTACATTACAATTGTCATAAGATTACTTTTTAAGTTTCTCTGAAATGTTCAGTTTTCCTTGATTAATGGATTTAATATGAGTTTGAGCAAAACCTGATTTTTCCCCAGAAAATGACATTTGGTCAGAATAAATTTTTTTATTGTTGAACCCAAAAATTGATTTTATAACTTTTCTTTAGTTAAAACATTGGTATTTATGTAATAAACATCTAAAATCATGACAGCTTTTTATGCTTTTTAACTGTATTGTTATTTAGTTAGTTATGCATATAGTAAATGCAGATAAACTTTTCATTTTCAAATGGTCTTTATATAACATTAGGCTACATTTATTTTCATTTCGTTTCTGTCCGAATTTAATAGTTACATGCCTTAAAGCTTTCGTTTTGTAGCATTTATGTTGTGTAAAATTTTAAGTTTCTTCCCTTTTGATATTTTATTTGTATTTTTTTTTTATGTCTTATTTGATGTATATCTTGTTTGTGATGTTTCGTAAATAAAACACGTGATATCAAAAACGTGTCCATTATTTATTAAATAATCAACTCTAAACTAAGTTACACAACCAAACTATTGACCTAACTATCAACATAATCAACCAAAAGCCAAATGTCTATCCTTTTCAAACGTCGTTTGTCTAATGTTGCGCCGACTGTTCCTATAGTAACTCATGTAAACAAAGCCTGTGCAGATCCAAATTCATCTAATGGTCTGACTCTGAGGAGCAGAAAGATGCCGAAGAAGAGAGGAAAGGGCAAGGGGAAAGGAAAGGGAAAAGGGTGAGTATGTGGTTTCACATCAATTATATAAAATTTGTCAGATTATGACACACTTGCTTATTTTTATTCTTTACACTTATTTACAGAAAAGGCAAGAAAGACAGCAAACATGACTCTAAAGCCGACAGAGAGTCCGAAATCGAAAAGTTCAAATCAAACGCTTCTTTATGGGAGGCGAAATTAACTGTCACGGACATTTCGCGTCTTGAGTACCGGGAGGTTGCTCGAGCTCTCGCTAAAGCCAACGAGGAGCTCGAGAACCAGCAGTACAGAGCCGAGAAAGACACCAAAGATATTATTGCTTTTCTGAAAAGGACAGACTGTGAAAAAACTGCCTCGGTTAGTTCTGCATTCCATTGTTATAGCTCATTAACAAAGCTGAGACACAAGTGCCCATGCAAGTTAATCCACCAACTACTGACTTCATTTCCTAATAATTTACCTTAGGATTGCTGAATTAGAAGAGTCACTTAGCTTAATTTTAAGATTCAATTCTCGCTATTAAACTTTTACTAACTAAGCGTTTACTAAACTTTTAGCTCAATAAACTAATTTGCAGATTATTAATAGTTCAGTTTAGGTAGAATAAGATCACTTAATAAGTAGCTAATAAACAGACAATTTCTTGTAAGATATTGTGTTTTTATGAATACTTATACAGTAATAGACAGATAATAAAAAGCCAGTAGTTAATATTGGCACTTAAACTACACTCTCAGAAATAAACGTACGTGATCTGTCACTGGGTGGTACCTTTTCAAAAGGTACAAATTTGTACCTAAAAAGTCCATATTAATACCTCAAGGGTACATATTAGTGACTAAAAAGTACAAAAGTGTTCCTGTTAAAATTTGTAGGTACTAATATATACTTTTGAGGTACCAATATGGACCCTTCAAGTACAAATGTGTACTTTTTGAAAAGGTACCACCCCAGTGACAGCTCTCGTACCTTTATTTCTGAGAGAGATGTAAATTTTGAAGAATTGCTATTAGACCTTTATAGACTAAAATAATATTAACATGTTACTCATACTTAATAAGTAGTACTAAGTAAGAATTTTATATTCATGTAGCTGTGTATTTATATATAAAATACTTTAAGTCTTTTTATGAACTTGAGTGTTACGCTGCCTTTCATGTTTAGACTAACAATTATTTTTTTGGAATTTAATTTGTATTTAATGTCATCTTATTTTTGATCACTCTCAAAAATGTTTGTGATGATTAAAAAGCTCCTTTATAATGCTGAAAATAACTGATGTAGAATTTAATTCATTCACAATTTTCTTTCCTACTCTTTCTCACAAGATTGCTGCATTAGAAGAGGAACTGAAAAGAGAAAAAGACAAATCTTCACACGAGAAAGACCTGTTGGTAAGCACTGAGATAAAGTCTTATTTTCTTAAATTTGTTATCATTTAAGACCTGAAATTCATCCCTCGTTCATTTTTATTGACTGGCTGTTGCAGGTGGCTGAATACATGCAGAAGATTGATGCTTTAGAAGAAATGTTTAGGCAGAGGTCAAGTGACTTTCAGAGAATGCAGGGCGAGCTCAAAACCATAAAACATTATCGCAAAATAAAAGCCAATCTGGAAGAAGACCTGATCAGTGTAATGCATACCACAGATGTTGCTATATAAATCTTGTAATAATGAATAATTCTGTTAATATGATTTATGATGCATGCTTTTTTTTGTGCTTCTAGATAAGAGAAAAAATGTATATAGATAACCGTGCACATCAAGAGAGTTTGGCGAGAACTGAATACAAGTTCTACATGGCAAGGGTGAGAAAACACAAATGTGAAGATTAATATTCATAACTCCATTAACAAGACAGTATAGATAATGCACAAATATGTCAGAAATAAAAGCAACGTAAGATTTAAAACACTTTAGATCTGAACTTTTAGATACGTACACACCATACACTATTTAAAATAGAGTGATGTTTAAATCATACAACTTACTAATAATTAGAAGAACCATATTTTCAATATAATATAAGCTTTCTGTAATTGTAGGTTTCTGTGATTATTAAAATAATCATAAATTCCAATAAATGATTTTTATTTTAGTGTGGTGAATTTAAAGTAAATCATGTAATGTTTATCATATTTTGCCTGTAATACAACAGCTATAGTAATTTAATCAAATTACCCAATACTGTTCTAAGTTTGAGCATCACAGTGGCGCAGTGGGTAGCACGATCGCTTCACAGCAAGAAGGTCAATGTGTTTCTGTGTAGAGTTTGTATGTTCTCCCTGTGTTTGTGTGGGTTTCCTCTGGGTGCTTCGGTTTCCCCTACAAGTCCAAAGACGTGGTATAGATGAATTGAATAAGCTAAATTGGCAGTAGTATGTGTGTGAATGCAAGAGCTTATGGGTGTTTCCCAGTGTTGGGTTGCAGCTGAAAGGGCATTAACTCCCTTAAAAACATGCTGGATAAGTTGGCAATTCAGTCTGCTGTGGCGACACATGTTTAGTAAAGGGACTAAGCCAAAAAGAAAATAAATGAATGAATGTTCTAAGTTTTCTACAACAGGGTATATTGTACACTCTCAGAAATAAAGGTACGAGAGCTGTCACTGGGGTGGTACCTTTTCAAAAGGTACACATTTGTACCTAAAGGGTCCATATTGGTACCTCAAAAGTATATATTAGTACCTCAAAATTTTAGTAGGAACAGTTTTGTACTTTTTAGGTACTAATATGTACCCTTGAGGTATTACTATGGACCTTTTAGGTACAAATTGGTACCTTTTAAAAAGGTACCATCCCAGTGACAGCTCTCGTACCTTTATTTCTGAGAGTGTACTACAATACACACAGCTTACTGTAGTAAAAACTATAGTATTCTACAGTATTTATTACACTTTATCAGTTTGCGATAGTTAATAATACTGTACGCTGTAGCATTCTGTAAGAGAGTTTTAAATACTAGGCTATATACTGTTACATTAACAAAGATGAATAAATACTGTAATAAATGTATTGTTTGTTGTTTGCTAATACATTAACGAACATTATTACATGGCTCTACTTGATTCTTATTGGTCGATTGCGACATTCCAAATATGTTCTTGGCAGAAAACAACCACTCATCCGGGTCCTTCAAATCATCTTGACCATCAGGGAATCATTCATATCCATATTTATATGCTTAACGTTCACACCATGCTGTTTTTGACTGTTTGGCGTCATCTTTTGACTGAATAGGCTAATCAATAGGTTAGTGTAGGCTGCTGTAACTCTTTTGTTTCTGTCAACATTACTTTTAATTGAAGAGTTAATAACTGATTACTGTTTTAATTTAATAATTGTATTACATTGTCTAATGGTTTAGTTTTTTGGCAAGTAGCTGTGCAATATGGATTAATATCAACAGGTGGTTGTTTTTTGAAGAATAAAGCCCAATCAATCTTATACAACTGCTGATTAGGCTTTATTTTGTGAACCTTCATTATCTCTTACTTAGCAAATGGAACCTTATTGTGAAATGTGACCAGTATTTAGTATCAATGAAAATTACCATAGTATTTTTAATGTAAGAAAAGGTTTTTTCAAGAACTTAATGTTTCCTCCATACAGATTCGCCTTGAGAAAGAAGCAGAGCAGAAAATCTCTCAGCTTGTAGAGCAGGCACATTATGAAGCTGTCGAGTGAGCTGCAATTCTTTTTATTCCATTACCGCACTAATTATTCATTTGGCATATAGGAAACCCCAGAGTGTGATTTGTGTTTACTGGTGTATATAAGACAAATCTTCTGTTTTGATTCCCACAGCCAGCTGGGTGCAGCATCACAAACTGTGATCACGGAGAACATACGACTGAATGAAGGAATGAATTATCATGTGAAAGAGGCCGAGCAACTGAAGAGGATTAATGTAGCCTTGACAGAGAAGAATGCTTCCCTTGCTCTCTTTAAGGTGCTAAACTAATAGAAAGCCATGAGTTTTAAAGGGATAGTTCACACAAAAAAAGATCTATTTCGATCATTCTTTACTCACCTGTCATTTGTCACAAACCTTTTTGAGTTTCTTTCTTCTGTTGAGCACAATAGAAGATATATTGAGAAACATTGGAAACCGACAGCTATTGAATTCCATGGTTTGTTTTACCTACTGTGGATAAATGGTTGTTGATATTAAACACTATTCAAAATATATTCTCTTGTGTGCAACAAGAAAAAAACTTGTAAAAGTTTGGAACCCCTGAGGGTAAGTAAATAGTGAGTATATGTTATTGTTTTGGGTAAACTATTTCTTTAATGCAAGACACCAAAATAATAGATACTATCAACATAATTTAATTAGCCACAGTGCATTAAGACAATTGTTTTCCTAAAATATTTGTATATGTAAATTAGACATTTTCAGGTTAAAATGGAGGGAATTCAAATTTAGACATCAAAATCAAGTTTGATTGGATTGTTTGTGTTAAAAGTTAAAGGGATAGTTCACCCAAAAAAGAATATTTACTCAATATTTACTCACTGTATTTTATAGTGTTTTCAAACTCTTATCAGATTCTTTATTCTGTTGAACAAAAAAGAAGATATTTTGAAGCAGGCTGTAAATACCTGTAAACATCAACATTTATAGTAATAAAAACAAATACTATGGAAATCAATGGTTACAGGTTTTTTCAACCCAGGCTCATTCTGAAAACGTTCTAAATTGAACATTCTGAAATGTACCCCATATACATTTCTGGAGACCGGCAAATACGTCCCAGGAGCTACGTTTTGTTTTTGTTTTCGCGAATCCACCAGAGGCTGCTGTGTACGTTTTTTCAGATATCAAATTTCTCTCGCGAGTGCCATCTGCACCTGCTGTTCTCACGTAAATCCACTAGAGGCTGCTGTCGACTGACCGTTTGACTGACTGACTGACTGATCGACTGACCCACCCTCCTCCTTCCCTAAACTCAATCAATTGTATTGGTTATGGCTACATAATTTGCGATCTCCAGAAACTTATAGGGCTATGTTTTCAGAATGAGCCTATGTTGAAAAAACCTGTAACCTTTTTCAAAATATTTTCTTTTGTATTCTACAGATGAAATCAGAACCGCATTAAAACCATAAATTTAACCTCATTAAAACCACAAATGATGACACAATTGTCATTTTTGGACCTTTAAGAAGGGAGAGAGATTTTGTTAAGACATATTGTTAATTTTTTGTTTTTATTTTTTTAAATCTGTTAAACATTTCTCTTATTGTGGTAGAGAAAAGAAAATTGGTCATTAGAAAAAGTTCTGGGAGCTTGTATAACGACAAATCAATGTACATTTGAACTGGTCTGACTTGCAGAGATGTGCTCATGTTTTCAATTTATTGCGTCTGACCATTAATGTATATTGAATCTCCAACTGATTCATTGCAGGAGACGAACGAACTGATGAAAAAAGAGGGCGATTCCCATCTTCAGTTTCAGCACAGTGAGATCTCTGAACTAACAGCTAAACTGACTACACTTGAGCAGGCTTTGGGCATCATGTCTAGAGAGTTTGAGCAGGAAAGAGTAGAAATGGAACGGAGTGCTGGAGTAAACAACACAGATCTTGAGGAGCTGGAAATGCTGCTGGCTGCCCGTGAAAAGGAGCTGAGCAGGGTGAAACAACTAGCGCAAAGCATCATCGAGCAGCGCAGAGAACTCGAGCTCTTCTTCCACGAAGCTCTCGATCATGTGAGGAAGGAAATAAAAGCACAGCAACAACATCACAGGTTTGCTAAATACAGTTGAAGTCAAACTTTCTTTTTCAAATATTTCCTAAATCATGTTTAATAGAGCAAGGATCACAGTATTTCCTATAATAATTTTTCTTCTGAAGAAAGTCTTATTTGTTTTATTTCGGCTAGAATAAAAAGTTTTGAATAAAAAAAATGTTTTCAGGTCAAAATTATTAATCGCCTTAAGCAATATTTTTTTCAATTGTCTACAGAACAAACCATTGTTATACAATGACTTGCCTAATTACCCTAGTT
>CAIGQZ010032240.1:7016678-7029170 GCA_903798205.1 Danio tinwini | reverse complement strand
TTATGCCCCCTTTTAAATATGTGGAACAAAAGATTGTGTCTGTGAAATTTCAGCTCTGACTGACCGATTGACTGACCCACCCTCCTCCTTCCCTAAACTCAATCAATTGTATTGATTGACCCGCCCATCCACTTCCCTAAAATCCAACCAACAATTTTCAAAAGCAATCCAGAAAAAGAAAAGGCCTCGTCTGATTTTTACCACGTTTACCACATTCTCACCCTGTTATTTACTTGTTTATTTTATTTTTTGTTTCTGTTTTGTCTTACCTGCTTTCAACAGAACAAACCATTGTTATACAATGACTTGCCTAATTACCCTAGTTAAGCCTTTAAATCGCACTTTAAGCTGAATAGTATCTTTAAAAATATCTAGTAAAATATTATATACTGTCATCATGGCAAAGATAAAGAAATCAGTTATTAGAAATTAGTCATTAAAGATATTATATTTAGAAATGTCTTGAAAAAAATCTTCTTTCCATGAATTAGAACTTGGGAAAAAATATACATGGGGCTAATAATTCAGAAGGGGTAATAATTCTGACTGTGTTTAGTTATTTCATATTATGCCCCCTTTTAAATATGTGGAACAAAAGATTGTGTCTGTGAAAGTTTAGCTCATAATACCCCACAGATTGGATGTGTTTCCCCCAATTGGCTGTAAGCAAAAACACAGATTTTTTTTAAAGTGCATATTCTTTAAATGCAAATGAGCTGCTACTTTCCAGAAGTGGGTGGAGCCCCCACATGCTATTCTGACACTAACAACAAAACAAGCTAATCATAAACTATGTTTCCATTCAAAGATACTAAATAAATTTATGCGCAAAACTGGAATATCGCATAAAAGACATGCGAACAAAGCAGCGTTTCCATCCAACGAGTCAAGGAGAACAAAATCGTCACTTCCTGATTTACTGGCCCCAAATATCAACTTTAAAAACATAATTTATTGAGGTACGAGAAGCTGCTTAAATCTTTTCCTATTTAATAAATTACCTGTGGCTCAAAAGACAATGCCGACACGCAATAAACACGTGGTGGCATTTAAAGGTGTCAGACGCGGAACACAGACGCTCTTGACAGTTCTGGAGGTAATTAATTATATAATAGCACTAATACTGAATGCTTAAGGTGTTTTAGAATGACCAAAACAACATTTCAGCATTTTCAGTTTCCATCGAAGTTTATGCACTTTTTTTTTCTTAATGAATAAAATGTTTACCTACTTCATTATGCACATACGTTTTATATGCACATTTTCAAAATTTATGTGAATCTTGCCGTTTCCGTCAATTGTTTTTTTATACGCATCTCCAAAATGCACATAAAAACAGGTGGATAAAAACATACACTATAAAACAGAACAGTCAACCGAAATGAGTGAAGTTACCTGTAATTCTAAATTTACTGAAAGTTAATTCTATTCATTTGAAATAAGTTTTAAACTCAGTGTTGAAGGTAATAAGTTAATTAAATACCACATTACTTCAACTTAAATGGAGTGTTCACAGTATTCATATAGATTAGGTTTTTTTTGCTCAAATGGTTTGTAGCAATCGGTTTCCTCAAACATTGTGAGTTGCCTTAACTTATTGGGTTTTACAGTACTCAGTTTGAGTTCTTCTTATTTAGTGGGTTTTACTGAGCTCAAATTGCTTCATTTACTCAAAATGATTAAGTTCACAGTACTCATTAGGATTAGTTTTTGAACTTAAATTGTTTGTTGCAATCGGTTTCCTCAAATGGTTTCCAGCAAATTCAGAAAGTACATTCAGAAGTATTTTGAGCATAAAACATTGTATGTTACCATGTAAAAATAAAAAAATGAATTTATCTTATGCGCCAAACTGCAATATTACATAAAATATTTGTAAATAAAGCACTGTTTCTATCCAGTGAGGCAAAGAGAACATTTTAAATGTGCACCGTGCCCATTTTTGTTATCACATGATCTATAAAAAAATTACATGACTTTTTTGATATGCATGCTGGAATGTATTCGGTAAATGTGATTCCATCATAGTTCATCCACACCTTTTCTTATTAAATAAAAGATTTATCCTACTCGTTAACAATATGCATACATTTTTATGTACATTTTCTAAATTTATAGGATCTTAGCATTTTGATTATGCATTTATTTGGATTGAAACATTGCAATTGGTGTTGACATGTTTCTCAGAAACTGTATTTCCTTTTGAAGCTTACATTAGGATGTGTTTGATGTATTTGTGTGTAGACAGGAAGCTCTGAAGTCCTATCGCTGGCGAATGAACGAGGCTCATGCTGGCCGTCTGGAGTTTCCTCGCATACGGACCTTCTCTAATGCCCCAAACAGCACCAATGACTTTCAGACTGATCTGGAAGAAGCTGACAAATGGTTCGAGATTTTATACTTCAGGTGCAGCTTTATGTAATCAAGAGGATTATGATTGTGTGTTCTTATGGTGTTCTTTTAGGAATAACTTGAAGAGATCCAATGTGGATATTTCTGATCTAACTTGGGAACAGAAGGAGAGACTGCTTAATCTGCTCTTTGCTAAATTAAATGGCCATAAAACAAGGTATGTCAGCTTTGAAATATATAAATGATATGCTTTATTTCCAGTCTAAAGGCAATTTTATATGCATTATAGACAATAAACATTCAGAGCTACATCCATATAATTGTACATATAATGTAGATATGACAGGTATCATTTTGAGAAAGCTTCAGATAAATTTAATCAAATTTAAATTAAATGGCAAAATCATTTAGATTTTTTGATCATTTGATTGTATTTTTAGTATTATTTATATTCCTAAAATATTCCTAATATTATATACTAACATTTTTTATTTAGTTACCTTTGAAGGGCACCTATTTTAACCCTTTTTTAAGAGGTAATATTAATATTATGGTTCTTCTGAGCGTGCCAGTTTAGGTTCAGTTCAAAACACAATTCAGATTTTTTTATTATGATGTGTTAAAAAGTGTCATTTTGGGGGCGTGTACACAGTTTGCTGTTTTAGGGGCGTGTTGCTTCACATGAAAACTAGTTTCGACTGCACGTCCATAGAGGCGACCTAGGCGGCAGAATAGTGAGCAAACGCCACGGTCGTCACTTTCACCTGCGACAACGCAAAATGCATGGCGATACGCGTCATTAGTTCGTTATTTCCAGTGGAGGGACGAGCACGTGAGGCAGCGCACTCGCACTTTCCAGCTGCACCTAGTTAGGATGACAGGGAGCTTCTGTGACCGCGGGAAATGCAAACCGCTGAAGTTTAAGGAAGACACAATGAAAAGTACACATGTGTGCAAACCCACCAAAACTCACAAACACTGGCGTGGAGGAGAGCGATAACGTGGTGAATGTTGAGCCCAATGAGCCTTCCATCTAAAAATAGAGCAGAGTGGACCAAAATCTCTGAGGAATATTTCCAGTACCTTGTTGAATCTATGCCACGAAGAATTAAGGCAGTTCTGAAGGCAAAAGGGGGTCCAACCCGGTACTAGTAAGGTGTACCTAATAAAATCGTTGGTGAGTGCATATACAGTATGTACTTATAACAATACTTGCTGTTTTAAAGGTTGCTTTTAGCACCACCATGCGGTCATTGAGTGAAATTGCAACCATAATTTAGATTTCAAATTTCCTAGCCTGTATTTGTTTGTATTGACGTTTGCTGTAGTTCCCAAAAGCTCATGGATTATTTGAGCCTACTGTGAAATTGTCAAGGGCTTGTTAATGACAGAAAAACAATATGTATCTATATGTAATATATGCATTATTCTCAATTTAAAAAATTGTAAATATATTTTTGTTCTTGACTCCTGGTAGGAAAGCAGCACATCCTCCAGCTCTATCAGCATCTTTCTCTGAGAAGATCCAGGTTAGCAGTGATGCAGGGTAAGAATGGTTAAGAATAATTATACTGCTATTTTTTAGAATTTTCTTTCATTTAAATTTAGTCAAACCATGTTTCTTTCACAGGTCTACAGAGGAGAGTCCCAGCCTGACATTTATAACCCAGATGACCATGGCAAATATGACCTCTGACCCCTGTGTCCTTCCAGCTCTCAAGAGTAAATGACTGTTCATACAGTATTATCATCAAATATTTCTTTTTTTTTTTAAACTGGATAACACAAAACATCTTCTATCTTTTAATTTTTTTTTACTGTTTTACTAAACTGACCACACATGTTTTTCTGAATTATTCATATGTTGATCATGCTTTATTTTCTTTTAGTTTTTTTGTTCTTGTAAACTGAACCTGAAAGTTCCAAATAAAGTATTTTTTGTTGTAAAGGTACATTATTATATATCTTTTCTGATTACTTTAATATTTATTTATACCTTTATTTGCTTATCTTTTAAAAAAAACATAATAATGTAATTTGTATTCCTTTCATTTAAAATTCAGAAAGGTATTAACCAATCTTATTTACTTAATTACTTATTATTATTTGTTTGATTGAAAAGAATTCAATTTATATTGAATCTAAGTTATACTTTTGAGTCTTTTATACTAAGGTTCAGTGTTGGGGAAAGTTACTTTTGAAAGTAGTGTATTACAATATTGAGTTACTCCCCAAAAAAGTAACTAGTTGCGTTTCTTAATGACTTTTTTATGGTAAGCAATGTTACGTTACTTTTGAGTTACTTTTTATTACCTTGCTGAGGCTTGATCTCTTTTTTTTTCTTTCTTTTTAATAAAGGACATTTACACCTACATTTACCTTTAAAAAACACATCAAAAATTTTTTTTGTATAATGCTATCTAAGAGCGACACTGTGGTGCAGTAGGTAGTGTTGTTGTCTCACAGCAAGAAGGTCACTGGTTCGAGTCTCAGCTGGGTCAGTTGGCGTTTCTGCGTGGAGTTTGCATGTTCTCCCTGCGTTCGCATGGGTTTCCTCCGGTTTCCCCCACAGTCCAAAGACATGCAGGACAGGTGAATTGGGTAGGCTAAATTATCCGTAGTGTATGAGTGTGAATGAGTGTGTATGGATGTTTCCCAGAGATGGGTTGCAGCTGGAAAGGCATCTGCTGTGTAAAACATGTGCTGGATAAGTTGGCAGGTCATTCCGCTGTGGCGAACCCAGATTAATAAAGGGACTAAGCCGAAAAGAGAATGAATGAATGAATGTTATCTAAACTTTCTGACCTAAAGAGCTATACATGCCATATTTACAGATTATTGAAAGTTTAAAGCAGTGTGTTTGCTACTTTTGTACTATTTGTCTTAAGTAAAATCACTGTCTATTGAGACAATACCCTTTTCTTTGATGCGTTCAAAATAATGAACACATTCTCTCATTGACTGCACAATTCATTGTAACTATTTTCATTTTAATTCAGCAATTAATTTTTTTAAAAGCTAATTAATTAAACTAAAAAGTAACTCACATTACATTTGCAAAAAAGTTACTCAAATATTATTACCTACTTTTTTAAAGTAATGCGTTACTTTACTAGTTACTTAGAAAAGTAATATTATTATGTTCCCCTCCAACACTGCTAAGGGTGTTTTTATATATTTATTTTAATAAAGTGTTTGATTAAACTAGTTTATTTTAGTATTTAATAATAAATGGTTTATTAATTCAGTGTTATTTCAATAAAATTGATAAATCATTTAATAAAATCTTACTTAATTTTACTTTATTAGAATTTATATATAATTGCAACATAATAATTTATTGTAATAACGTGTTTAAGTTTATTTGCATTAATTCCATTATGTATTGCTTATTTTCATTTGTGTGTGTTTTTACCTTATCATTGTGTCTTTGGCCAAGCATTTCCAATAGAAATCCCCTAACACTCCCCTACAGCCCCGTGAAAACCCCTATGTTGCATTATCCTCTATTACGTAAATCTTCGTGTTCTTTGATGATATTATGCATTGTAAAGTTAAAACCGCACAAAAAAACAGTGTTGTACAAATATAAAATATTTTGCGTTTCCATACGCGTAGTTTCATGCGTTCTGCGTTTAATAGCACTTTTATCAATCACCTCTGTGCAGCCTTGTTAAAATCCTCATGTGTGCGTGTGAATATGTTACAGGGGGCGCGCTTGGAAACTCCGCTCGTGTTTTACTGTGTGACTTTCATTTGTAGCAGCAGGCAGGGAGGGAGAAACGCAGACGGGATAGTGCTCGAAATCACCGCCACCCGGAATCGAGCAACTTCCGAGCACTCGCATTCCATGCAGACCTGGAGCTGCGGGCATGAAATAAGCTCCGGCGGGGGACTCGTGCTCGAGCGTCCGCGTGCACCGTCGTCTCTTTTGCTCGTTTGCTTTCCGTTTTTGAGCGTTTGCAAGACAATTCCACCGCCTCGAAGAAGCACAGGCGGGCGAGCCAGGGAAAGCAGAAGTCTCTCAACTCGCCTCGGGCGATCGTTCTTCAGGCATGTCGCAGAAAGAAAGACCCACTTTCTATCGACAGGAGGTCAACAAGACGATTTGGGAGGTCCCCCTGCAGTATCAGAACTTGTCTCCCGTGGGCTCCGGTGCATACGGATCTGTTTGGTAAATATTTCTCTGTTGTTTCGATGGCGGAACGGTGTGTCCCATTCATTCTTACGGGCCCGCACTGCGTTAGCAAACTTGCTAATAAGATCAAAGTCCGCGGTTTGTTATGCAAGAGGGAATTCTAGTCGCAGACAGGCCTGTTTAAAAGTGAGTTTAACATTGCAGAGTGTTTTAACGAGTGTTATTTTGCGTTATGACCATGTAAAACTTGCAAATGCCACTTCGCGTGCACGAACGCATGCTGGCACGAGCGTCGCTCACGGGCAACGTGATGCTCGCGTTAAAAAGTGTTGCTAGCGACTTAAGACGAATATAGTGCACTGCAAAGTTGTCTTCTTTAAAAACAGATTGCTATCTTTTTCTTGAGAATAGATTTTTCTGATATACAACCACACACGTTTATGTGCCCTACTTAATTTATGCGGTACGTTAGTGTGGTCTTAATGCGGACATCTGGTGGGCTCTGTCCTGAATGAGGTCACCCCTCAGATGATGATGATGCATCAGGAATAGAGGTAAAGTTGGTTTTATATTCGCACATTCGTTCATTTAGAAGTCTCTATATTGTTTACCATGTTACTTTGAATATTCGATCGGAATTAGCATGCAAGTATGACTTCAAAACAACATTAACACTATCTAATTGACTGTGAACAATGTTGTACTATGATAGTCATTGGCTGTTTATATGATTTCCCTATTTTGAATTAGCAAATAATACTTTTCTGAAAATATATTATTAAGAAGAATGTCTGAATATCCGAATATAAAACCAAATTTCCCTCTATGCATCAGGACTGTGTCTTAAATCCAAGAGAGCTGCCGTTTAGTGCGCCTTTAATGCGCAAATTGCTGTCGTTTGTATGTAACCCGATCTGTTTTGAAACGCAGCCAGTGAGTCAGAGTTGCGTGAGATTTCAGGACTGCTGTGTCCTTGATTCATGCACTTAATTTTCTCGTTTGTTTGCAGTAACACCCGGGATGAGGTGAAGTAAATCTCGCTGGAATCGTTTTGTGTTATTGTTTTAATCTCGTGATTGATTCCTGGCGATGAGGAAGTTTGATGCTGGTTCTGTGCTTGTGTTTTCTGACGCTCACTCTTGGCTTATGATTCAGTCAGTAATTTTATGATAATTAACAAGGCTTTCCAGGTAAACAAGTCACTTACCAGATTAGCAGTCACCTTTTTATAAATGTCATTAAAATTAAATTTACACTCAAACGAGCTGCAGAATTCCAGACTTATCTATCTGAATGATGTTTTGCCCTTATAAGCGCCACATAGTTGATATCACACGAATATGTATGTATGTGTGGGATGTAGTCTATACACTTTTTATCATACTTTTGTGAGGCGCTTCAGACAACAATTCTGTTTCTTCTAGATAAAAAAAAACAATAACAAAGTGCATAAACATCTCCTAAATGGGCACACATATGTCTGCAAAACCTATTTTGAAAGTTTGTTTAGTCTTGAAAAGTCTTGATAAAAGTCTTATTAACTTATTATCTGATAAAAGTTGATTTATTAACAGTCCAAATCAATAACATCTTAAAAATGTATTCTAAATGTCTATTTAACTTCTGACCGGAGAAGTTTCCTAGACGTATTGCAGAAGAGCAATTATTAATTGTTATTATGTAAACAAACAACAGACAAATGTCTCTGTGATATATGTGTACTATCATGACTAGGCATGGGCCGGTATAAGATTCTGACGGTATGATATCCTTGGATAAAAATATAACGCTTTCACGGTATTGTAAATACTGCTGTAAAAATATATTCTTTTTAAATATCTGGGTGAAAAGAAACAAATTTCCCTCCTTTGAACACAATAAAGGGCTTGAAATTGCGATTGTTTTGGTCGCAAATTAGCCTGAAATTTTATCTATGCAACCTCAAATATATATTTGGGAGCATTTGTGCGAGTGCATAAAATTGATGTTGCGCAACCAGTTTTTACAGCAAAATGTTCACCACATGCGCGGAATTAGGATGCATTTTAGCATTAAGCATCTTTGCACCTAAAAACACTAAACGCAGTGCCCAGGAATGGTTTAAAACAGCTGACATGTCAACTTGCTGTAGTAAACAAAGCCCGCAATGCTTGCCCAGCCTTCAAGCTCTTCAAGCTCTGGCCCACTGCGCTAGAACAGAACACGAATGGATTGGTTAATATCAGCTGTCAATCACTCGGTTCCAATGACAGGGAGCTACAGCTGTGAAAATGTGGATCCGAGAGAATGAAAACAACACTGACAGATTTAGTTTTGAAAACCACCCAAAGTTACAAATAATGGCAGATCTGATTAGTGATCATGTAATGAATGTCAATCCAGCATTTACACTTTTCGAAGAGTGGATAAAAGACTTTCAGTGTTTAAAGTCCGCTATGAAAATGACTAAAGCATTCACTGTAAAGCCGGTGGGACGGAGTTTTCAGGTAACAGTGTTTGCCACTGAATCTACACATTAAGCACGAGATGTTCTAACGTTATCTAATCCTTAATTGAATCATCACGATGCTGTCAGTCGTGCGACTGACACCACGTTCACCATCGCTAAAGAGCATGCATTCACTGAGATGAAACTAATATTGCAGCTGATGAAAAGACAGTTATTGCTATTAAGATGACGTATGCAAATAATAATTTATACGTCAAGATCATCTGTGCAATATCAGACACCACTCTTGAGAACAGCACAGATATTATTATTAATTTAGTTCATCTCATTCACGCCAAGCAGTGCATTTACTTGTTAGTTTTGATTAGAGTGTTAATATATAATAGAATCTGTTAATATAAAACGTGTAGTAACGGTGCTCATAATTTTTGGTAGGTGCGACTAAATTTTGTCTGGTGCGCCTTAATTTTTTAAGTTAGGACCACCGGTGCTACCAAGAAAAAAGGTTAATTTTAAGCCCTGCAATATATTTTATTTTGAGAAACACTTAAAATATTTTGGAGCTGTGTAGCAACCTGTATAGGAACTGTATAGCAGAAACTTTTACCACTGTATAGGGCTGTACGGTTTAGGGAAAACATCTAATTGCATTTTTTTTCTGACAGATATTGCGATTACAATTTAATTTTATAGTCAAGATTCAGCTCAATAATCTGTATCGTAACTTTCTGCAGTGAGTGTTAGTTTAAAAAAAAAACTGAAAAGATATTAACTTAATACATTTACTAGATTGAGTGTATTTGGCAGTACTATTAGCTGACTTTTGCAAGACACTCCTCATATGGCTGCCCGTGGTGCTTTTTTTTAGGTGCAGGTTGTTGTATTTTCTCATGATGTGGCAACAATTCTGCGACTGCTCTTACAAATTGCCACAGAATCCCACTTGTCCGTGCTTTCCTGTTTCTAATTTTTTATTGTGGGTGTTTCACGTTTCACGTGTTTCACTTGCGCTTTTAGCCAATCGAAACATTTAAAATCGCTAAAATCGCTAAATTTTAAATTCGATTTCGATAAATCACACAGCCCTAGTGGTATACCTTTTAACCGGTTATCGTCCCATGCCTAATCATGACTTTGGTTTTAGAAAACAAAATCAACAAGAACAGTTGTTCGGCAGTAGCAGCCTTTGCTATGTTTCCATCATCACATAGACTTTAAATGTCAGTCAGCCAGCCTCAGGGCTTCCGGTGAATTGTCATCCCATAAAAAAATCGTCACGTTTAAGATGTGATTTCTTTAAAAAACCTCAGATCTTTAATGCCTGGCTGAGATACGATATAAAGTGGGTATCAGACCAAACAAGAAGCACTGCATTAAATTATATTTTTTCGCACTATGTCTTTAAAATATAGACATTAATTTTACAGCAGTATTTTCAATAGAGTTTATGCGCTAGCCTGCTATTAATGACGACGCCTGCATTTAAACGGTCTTTTGTCTCTTTTTACGCTTTAACAACCAAATGGATGCTTGAGTCGATTATATTTTAATTACATTATAACAACGATGCAGTAAAAGGAACCGTATGAAACTGGAAATAGTCTCACAAACCTTTCACCGGAAGTTCATCATTGGCTGAAAAACACTAGCTGTGCATTAACAGGAGCTTTGGGCAGAATGTTTATTCAAATTAAATAAAGGCAATATGTTTTCCCACTTTATTTTATTGCTTTTGATGTCTATAACAGGATGTTGTTAATCTTTCGAATATCAGCACAATTTATCAAGACCATTTATCAAAGGTGCCACATTGATTTTAGCACAATCAATCTACACATCGATTGCTTGTAGTTGCCTTTACTTATTAAACAAAAAAAAAAAAGTATTTTTAATTAGCACAAAAATTCCGTTTTCGAACATGTGTTGTGTTTGTAAACATGTTGCAAATAAAATAAAATAAGGTGACTTGGTTTTTATCTGGTGGTGTTTGTGCGCACGTCTTTGGTTTCTCCCTCAAACTCAAAACAAGTGTTGCCTCACTCTTTAATGTTTGCGAATGATTTTCAGAAAGGTCTCTGCGATTTTAAACAGACAGGTGTTTGAAGGCCAGGCTCATTTTCTAAATTACTCCTACTCAGGCCAGACAGGTTGTTTATGCACCAAAGTGACTGTTAGAAGTTGCGATGCTAGGCAACAGTGCTATCTAGATTATATTTCATGGGTCCTCTTATTGTGTCTGTGTAATTGAATATCAGATGAACAGATTGCGCTGGGTTTGAAGTGCCAGGCTCATCTCTCAGTCTATGCTGCATATTCAAAAAAAAAGAAAAAAAAAAAGAGCAGCACTGCAAATTTCCTTGATAAGATCTGTTAGGTCTTTCAGTCAAGTTATAAAATATTCTAAATGTTTTATCATGTCTTTCATTTTTCAGTCTATTACATAGCTTGTGATGCTGGTCTAGTTGTTTATTTATGTAAAAATATAGATGTTTATTCGGGTTTTATATTAAGTTTAGTAATATTATTGATTAATATGCAAATGTATGTGATTTATGTACAATACAGCGTTTGTAAAGTAATATTATCTGCCTTTTAGTAGATTTATTATATAAGCGACTTGCTTTGTTTACCAAACAGTGGTTCTAATTGTATTTGCTTTGTAAACTTTGTAAACCTTAAGTTAAAGTTTTCATCTTTGTCTTAAGTTTTCATCTCCTGTACTCTCAAAATCAATCATCAGATATTTACAAAAAGGTTACAGTGCCAAATGCAAATTATGAAAGAGTTAATCATTGAAAGGCGCTTTGGAGTTTGGTTGCAAAACTCTGGTTCCTTTTCTAAACATTAGTTGTGTACTTGAGGAAGTGAGAGTCTAGCATGTTTTTTTTGTTTGTCTGAAATGTATGGCAAGTGAACTCCGTGCCTTCAATTGTCTTTAGCTTTGGTCCTGTTGGAGCATGTTTGAGTTTCAGTTGTGCAACAAAGTGAAGTGTGACGCCATGTTTGAATCATGTGTTTCAGCTCTGCGTTTGATGCAAAGACAGGATTTAAAGTTGCTGTGAAGAAGCTATCAAGGCCATTTCAGTCCATTATCCATGCCAAGCGGACCTACAGGGAGCTGAGGCTACTCAAGCACATGAGACATGAGAATGTGAGTTTGCATCACAGGCATTATGGAAATGAATATTGTTTGGCTGCTCGAATAGCTTAAGTATTAGTTCATCAAAATGATGAACTTCCTCACACTCATGTTAATCCCAAAACAGTTTTTCTCTGTTTTAAAAAACAAACACAAAATGTCACGACTAAATTGGTAGTCTATTATATCTGATTTATTTGGATGTTAAGTGCTTTCTGTGATTAGACTAAAAGTAAATTCACAATTTTGGTGATGATGATGATAATAAAAAAAAAAAAATAATATAAAAGGTTGATGATATGATATTTAAAGGGATAGTTCATTCAAAACTTAAAATTCTGTCATCATATAATCTACTAGGGCCACCACTAACAATTATATTGGTATCGATTAATCTACAGACTAATATATATA
>CAIGQZ010032240.1:6988417-7016278 GCA_903798205.1 Danio tinwini | reverse complement strand
TAATAACATGCTAATTTATGCTAGCAACATGCTAATTCATACTAGAAACATGCAAATTTATGTTACTGCCAAGCAACTACTTTGAACACCTTAGCAACCTCCTAGCAACACCTTAGCAACTGCCTAGCAGCACCTTAGCAACCACCTAGCAACCACCTAGCAATCCCTTAGCAACCACTCAGAACACATTAGCAACGGCCTAGCAACATCATAGCAACCGCCTAGCAACCAATCAGAACACCTTAGCAACTATCTACCAACACCTTGGCAACAACCTAGAACATCTTAGCAACCGCCTAGCAACAACTTAGCAACCACCTAGCAACACCTTAGCAACCACTCAGAACACACTAGCAATCATTTAGCAACACCTTAGCAACGACCAAAAATACCTTAGCAACCACCTAGCAACACCTTAGCAACTACCGTGAACACCCTAGCAACTGCCTAGCAACCACTCAAAACACCCTAACAACCACCTAGCAACATCTTAGCAACCACATAAAACACCCTAGCAACGCTTTAGCAACTACTCAAAACACCCTAGCAACCACCTAGCAACACCTTAGCAACGCCCTAGCAACACCTTTACAACTACCTGGAACACCCTAGCAACCGCCTAGCAACAACTCAGAACACCTTAGCAACCACCTAGCAAAGCCTTAACAACCAGTCAAAACACCCTAGCAACGCCTTAGCAACCGCTTAGAAACCACTTTGAAACCACTTAGAACACCCTAGCAACTATACAGAACACTTCAGCAGCCACTTAGCAACCACGCAGAACCCCCTATCAACAGCCTAGAAAGAAACATGCCAATCCATACTAGAAACATGCTAACAAGGGCTTAGTTTGTGCCGGAACGTGCTGGAACAAGCCGGATCTGGCACCTATACAATATGATCCGGCACCTCATTTTACTTATCCCCCTCCTCAACCGCCCTCCTCCCCCATTCGCTGTTCACTTTCACTTTTTTCTGCGACTCCCTAAGCCTCTGCACTATCGTCTGCAAAATGCAATTTTACAAGGCATTACATTTTGTATCAGTATGCTTAAGTTTGCCTGAATTTTTGTGAATCTTTGAATACTGGGATATATTGAATACTGGGTATTTTTTTTTCGGAAATCAATAAAATCCTGTCAGATTTGACATCACGCTGCTTTGTTAACTGCAGTAACCAGGGAAACACTGTTATTACTGTTGTTCTATAGGAGCCACCTGCTGGATTAGCATTTTTATTCAGTATATGAATGTTTTAGGTTAGGATTAGTTTCTTACAATCAGTATTTATTAAATATACTGTAAGTTAAAATGTCTGAGGTCATGATCCGTTTCATTCTCTGATTTCTGTATATACCTTGAAGAAAATATTGATGTCGACTAACTACTAGCTTTGACTATTGTATAAGCAAATCATGGCAGCCCAGTGTTCACCCTGTAGAACCCTTGTTTTTAAACTGGTTTGACTTTAAGATAAGATATTTAATAATTAAAAATAAGATATTTTGAAGAATGCTTGAAAACGGTAACTATTCACTCCCATGGTATTTTTTTTTTCTATTATGAAATATAATGGTTAGAGGTTTTCGCCTTTCTTCAAAATATCTTCTTCAGTGTTTAACAATAAAGAAGTGATTCCAAATCTTTATGAGTTTAAGGGTGAGTAAATAGTGAATAAATAAATTTTTGTGTGAACTATTCCTTTAATAATGAACGAAGTGCAGAGCGAGCTGTAGTTGGGAATGTGTGTTAATATATCTTCAATTCATTGACCAAAACCTATTTATAGTACTATGTTTTACTTCATTAATAATATATTTATGAAGTATTTATGATACTTTTATGACTTGTTTACCACATTTTAAGCACATATAGTTAAATATTGTTAAAGTTAAAAGTAAGTTGAACACTTGATTTTGGACACTTTGAATTTTTGGATTTCGACTTAACATTTTTTTTCAACTGCTAGGACAGTTGACAATT
This sequence comes from Danio tinwini, assembly GCA_903798205.1. NCBI lineage: Eukaryota > Metazoa > Chordata > Actinopteri > Cypriniformes > Danionidae > Danio > Danio tinwini. Next base: position 7,014,292 of record CAIGQZ010032240.1, on the reverse strand, counting down.
TCACATCCTATTCATTATGAAAGTGAACAAAACCTTTACCATTTTTCCTGTTGTATTCATTGCTTTGAAATTCCAAGAAATCAAAATCCAAATCTATTTGGGGAGAGGGGTCAACAGGACCAAATATGGATTATTTTTGGTTTATTCTTTAGTTTAGTCTAAGAGAGAATTTCAGCTGTTGTAATTGTAGGTTTTCCCTGTCAGCTTATGTGACAATCTACTAATGGAAGTCTGTATATGCTGTGCTATATGATCCTGATTTGTGTTCTTTGCACTTTGTGCTTGTAGGTGATCGGCTTGCTGGATGTTTTTACACCTGCCACAAGTCTGAAGGAGTTTAATGATGTGTGAGTCAGACATTTACTTCCTCTCTCTGAGATGTTATTCACTAGACTTGATTAAAATCTGTTCTTTTTATGATTAAAGCAGTACTATATGCACGTGTTGATGGTGAGCATGTGTATCTGTCTGTATGTTTGTGTTGTTAAGAAATGCATTCAAACTGAAAGCAATGGCACAAATATCCCTATTTAACATCAGTTCTGTTCCTATGATTATTGTTCTAAATTTTAAACCTTGTTTATATTTATTAAGAATTCTGAATTGTTGCATTTGTCATAAAATGGATAAAAAAATAGAATAGTGTTTAACAATTAATCACTTATAACCACATACAAAATAAAAGTTAACATTTACATAATAATTTTGTGCACTGTGCATATTTATTATGTGTATGTAAATGTACACATCTGTCTATACATGTGTAGGAAATGTTCATATTTAAATTTTTAAGATTTACCCTAAAACTATAAAAACATTAATTTATGTTTAAATATTTATACACAATTATAAACGTCTTTATGTGCATTTATATATACATAATAAATATACACCGTACACGCTAGGGCTGCACGATATAGGAAAAATCTAACATTAAGATATATTTTTATTCTGTGATATATATCGTGATATAAATACAATTTCACCAGATGAGTTGAATAACTATCATAAAAAGGATCATTTTAGATTGATTGGGATGATTCTGTAAGAGAGTATATATGCTTACAATAGAAGAAAGAATCTACAAGCATAGATAAATTCAATATAGAAAAAAATACAAATGATATAAACAGTGTTTTATTGTTTTACGATCTGAATTCAGATGTACACTAATTGAATAATCAAATGTAAAATAATACTGCAATAAAACTGTCTTCGGTTCATAAACCAATTCAATCGTTATTAATTTGTCATAATTACAAAGGGTACAATTTCTTAGGCCTGAATGCTTTTAAAACCTTCACACAGTCACAGGCCTCAAAAGACCACAACCTCGCAATGTGACTATTGTGAATGATCACATTGCGGTATCGATGCTGAAACGATGTATTGTGCAGCCCTAGTACACGCGCATATATTACGTAAATATAAACATTTTATTTTGCACAGGATTAATCGTTAAACAGCACTAGAATAATAATATTAAACAATGACAATAGAAAAGTTTGAACAGCAGATTAAAATGATTTCTGAAGGAACATGTCACTGACTGTATAAGTGTTAAATGTGCCTAAATATTTATAAGTTTACAATATTACTGTTTTGGCTGTGTTTTAATGCAGCTATGATGAGCAAAATGGGACTTCTATTATGCTGTCCTCACACAGTAAAATGAATTCAAAAGCTATTTATTACGCCTGGCAAACTGAAGTGGTTACAACACCCAAAAATAGAAGGATGTGCGAGCCAACTGAAGGTGTGACATGATGGCAGATACATCAGAGGCTTCTTTGTAAACAACTGCGTTGCTTAAAATGAGATCAATTTATTTTTGATGGATCACGTATTTTTGATGGACACGTCCTTTAGTACTGCTTCATTATCTTCACTTTGTATATTTAATCCTTATGTCTGACATACTAAACCAAATGCATTACTTATCCTCTGCTCTTCAGTAGGTGATTATAGGCATGTTTTTAGGCTCTCAATGTTTTATGGAGCTTCAGGTTTCCACAAATGCTGAGTGTTTTGTGCTGCCTGGCTCCAGCCTAGCAGCGGTGGGTTAGTGGGGAATGCTAAGGATACAGCCAGGTTGTAAAACCAGATGCGGCAGTGACTTAACATTGATTTTGCTGCCAAAAATAGACATGACGCACAGTGATGCATGAAGGGCATCTGTGCTTCTTCCGCTGCTGAAACTAACAGAACTGTTTTTGTCAGGGAATATAGGTATATTAAGGTGACACAGTATATGTGTCCTCCTTCACTGATATTGCCACCTTTGGTAAATATGAGCAAAGAAGGCTCATTACTTATGTAAGTCAGGGTAGGTTAGTTGTAGGGGAGCCATGATACAGATTATTAGTGTCATGGTTTTGGTGTCATGTTTTCGGTACGGTTGGGTTTACAATGTGTTCAGTAAAAAAACAGGACATTGTCAGATTAAGATAAACATCAATTTACAAGTAAAAAGCACAAATTAATACAATATAGAAAAATAACAATAAAAGAAAGTGTACTTCTCAGGTTTTTCAGTTATCTAACTGGAGTTTGAGGTACAGACACTGTAATATAATAGTTTAACACTGTATGCTGTATAGTGGTTATTCGCGGGAGTTACGTTCTAAAAATAACTCAATAGGTGAAATCTGCGCAGTAGACGGCTTTATTTTTTACTATTATTATAGATGTTTTAAGGGTGTAAAACCCCTCTCTCCCCTCTCTACACATGCAATACACTTTTCTCAGACAGGCAATAATATTTTCACACTTTTCTCTCTTGTTTAAACACTCTCAAAGTTCAAACCTTTGTAGAAACTGTGTCCAGTATTATAGAATAAAACCAAAAATCTAAACTATTTGATCTTCATTTATTTATTCTGTAATGGCGTCCTACAGCTGCGTAACTTCTACCCTCCTTTAGCCTGTCAGGAAGGGTTTTTTGTGCAATGGTTAGCATTTTGAGTGCTATCGAAGGTGCTTTCGACGGTGCAGAGCATTTTGTCGACATTATTAGGTTTGTTAGGGAGAGAACTTGCAAACATACAGGACAGCACCTCAGAGTCACACTGCTAGCGATCGAAGTTTTATGTGAACTTGCTAAGCTGAACGCATTCTGTACTGTACAGCAGACCAGGCACGAAAGAGATTGATTGACAGTGGTCTACAGCCAATCAGGACGCAGAACACAATGCGCTGTAAAATTATGTGAAAACAATCCACAAAACTATGAGGCTGTGAAACGTGAACCGCGTTATTGCGAGGGACCACTGTATATTAACTTCAGAGTGTAGTTTAAATAAGGTTAAACATTATTGAAGTTACAACAGCTATTTAGTCAATATGTTTTAACTTTAAGATTCTACACACTGAGGAAAGAATATAACTTCTTGATGCTTGTGTTCTAAGGGAAATTCACATCATTATTTTTGTGAGTTATAATGTTTAACCATTTAGAAGCAAGATTAAATTGTGTCGTAACTTTCATTCAGATAATGAACTTATCAAATCTTTAGCATGAATACTCTTCGCGCCTTGATGCTCAGTGTTTAAATAACAGAAGCTTAAATAAATTCAGTTTAAACATGGATACATTGTGTGCTTTTGGTTCCATATGGACTCACTGTCAAAACCCGGTTAATAATAACACCACGAATGACTAAATGTCCAGCACTCTGAGTTTACAAAAAGTGGTTCAGTTTTGTGACTCAGAGCTAATTCAGAGAGTAAATAAAGTTTAGTTTATTTAGTATGATAAATGTATGCATATAAATTTAGAATGGTAATAAATATATGTAAATTGATGTTTGGTCATGGTGGCGTATGTCTCCTGTGCTGCTGTTGCTTTGATTATTATGGCAGAGGAAGTAACGAGACTTGCTACTGCCAGTATATTCATAGACATGCGGTATGAGAATGTAACGCACAGCTGCAAACATAATACATATGTAACCCCTTTAGCAGATCTAAACAGGTGGTGGAGGGTCTTCAAAAAAACACATTGCACATGCTAGCGTAAAACAAAACTGAGGCATTTAAAATGCTAAGGAGCAAGCTCATTAGCTGCTGAGTAGATGACAATCAATCCACTCTGCCATGTAGTTAATGACATAGGTGTGATCTATCAGCCTCTGCCTGCATAGTTTCATGAAAGAAATAAGTATGCATTAGAAAAATGCTAAATGTTTATTTTTTACATTTAAATGCAAAACCATAAAAACACAATTTTAATATGCACATTGAACCTTGGAGGTCATACTGAACGGTTCAATTTTATATTAATTTTTGTGGCATCCCTAGTGATTTGGTTTAAAACCATTTTTTATATGCTGGGTTAAAGTCTCCACATCTCAACAACACTTATGTCAAGTTGTCAGATTTATTTATATTGTCTCTGGAAGGAAAGGACCAAAAATGTTGGTTCAGACATTACAAGGCTGTTCAACCTGTCTGTCAAGATGTGGATTTGCATACCTCTGTGTACCCTGTTCATGCAGGCAGGTCTCTTCATCGACGCACTCCCGCTGTCCATACTGACAGAGCCTGTGTCCACCAACGCAGCTGAAAATGCCTGTGTTCTTTTAGAAATGCTTTTGCTGAGCTCTTATTGTGTTTAACTCTGAGTTGAACATTTTCCAAGGGCCAGCTCATTTAAAAACTGCTGGACAGACAGCATTTCACATGAAACAGATGCTCAACGCCTTATCATGCTGTTGGCCTTCTAATAAGCAGCATGGTCATTGAAAACAAATATGTTGTTTCTGATGTCTCAAGAAAAAGCACTTTGGGGGACACTACGTTATTGCTGTAATATTTATCGTGTTGGACTGTAGTGTATTCCGCTTATAAATGCTCAAGTTTGTTTTTGAATGAGAGTTCAGACTTTTTTTCTTTCTTGAAATTTGTGGTGATTTAGGATTATAGTTTTGGAGATTTATTTTTTTTTTACTTTAAGACTTCTGAAATTTTTAGAAATTTAAATTTCTTTTTACTTTTTAGACTTCTGCAATTCTTCAGCTGACAAGGCATGGGCCAGTATTTGATTCTGACGGTATGATAACATTAGAAATATCATGGTTTCAAGGTACCACGGTATTGTGATTACTGCTGTAAAATGTGTTGTTTTTTTAAATCTCTGGGTAAAAAAATACTTTTTTTCCCCCCTTTTGATCACAATATATTTTATTTTGCCAAAATATTTTAAATGTTTCGTATAGTAAACATGTCAGGCTAAATAATTCAAATAAATCTTTCGAAAATGCATCTTTAGAGATTTGTTTTTTCTTTAGAAATAAAGCCACTGCACATAGGCAGTGCATAAGCAATTTGTTGTTTATGGGCTGACCAGTAGCATATAATGTGGATGGTTTTGTGGATCTCCACCTTTTCTGGTGAAATAAAAACTAAATAAAACTATAGTAAAAATCCCTAAAATACACAAAAATGTTTATATGTATCGTAGGAATGGTATGACATAAAATGTCAGTGGTTTTAAAACCTTGACTTTTCCAAACCGCAGTAAACCTTGAAACCGGTTATCGTCTGTTGCTTACAGCTGACTTTCTTGTAGAGTTTTTATTTTTTATAACATTTTTGAACCATCCTCCTAACTCTGAGTTTGGACAAGGTAGACACATCCTCTTCCAAACTGATTCTTAACATTTACGGTTGACTGGAATTTCTCAATCATCACCTTAATGGTGGAAATTTTTTCTTACAGTTTTGTGAAGCTCAACAACCTTTTGCCACAAATCGCAACACAGTTGAAGCAGAAGCATGTTTGACTTTTGTTGTTGTCTGTAATCTGTGTTTTTCTCCTTAATCGTTGGGGGTAGGATGTATTAGTTGATGATCTATAATGCTGAGAGCATGTCTATTGGGTGGAGAGTGTTTCTGGGATTAAGTAGGGCTTATTTTAAGCTCTGCTGTGCATCGCAGCACAGTGCCTCAGTTTGACCTGAAGCTCCACCCTCTGGCTGAGAGTCAGTTCTGCTGGAGTTTAGACTGCAGTAACATGAGGTGATGGGTGGAAGATTATGATTGTTGATGTGCTTGAATATACTATTACAATGTGACCAGTTGCAGTGGTCAATATATGGTTTTACATTAGTGAAATCAAAGGAGGACTTCTTAAAATTAAACTTTAAATTAACCTGCTTCTGTTACTAGTTGAGTAGGTATAGTCGTACTTTACTAAAAAAAAAAAAAAGTATATTTATTTGTTCAAAAAAGATCCAAGGTAGTACGTTTTCAGTGCTTTTAAAGGAATTAGTTTGCTTTATTTAATTTAATATGCAGTAAATGTGTATATGTATTTTTAGTTGTGAAATGTTTGTTTTTCGTTGTCTTTATACTAAAAATCCTCTTCAGGTTTACATATTTTTTAGTCATCTGAAATGGGATTTAGTCTGCAAAGTAATTTTTAGATTCATCATCTACAATCTAATAGATTTTGGTTAAATTGTAATGCATAAATTAAACATTTCTCTAAATTGTTCAAACGTGTCATATACTCATGAAGAAAATCTCTATTAACTTTATTAAAACTTTTAAAAAAAATCTATAATAATATGGTTTTCGATGTGCAGCATAATAAATCTGTGTTCATTTATTGAAAAATGATCTTTATTTCTGTTTTAGTTTATTTACTTGGGTGTCACATGATTTTTTCAGAAATCAATCTAATGTGGTAATTTGGTGCTCCGTGTTCTTAACAGTGATTTTAATAATAAAAAGAAAACTGTTCTAGGGGTTGTTGTGTGACCATGTCAAGGACTTTCAATGAATGGGAAAAAAGTATAGAAAGAAGCATCAGAAATAGGGCTAAACAATATATTGTTTGAGCATCGATATCTCAATGTGTGTATCCGCAATAGTCGCATCTCAGGAGTAGATTATATACAATATACAATTATTTATACAATAATGACCAGGTTATCTTAGTTTAATCATTTCTTTTTTTTTTTGTATTTGAATACTATTAAACCAGAAAACCCTAAAGCTGTTTATCGAACCTTTGTTTGTCCTCTTTATGCAGATTTTATGCAGATGTACGGCATAGAAAAAAATGTCATCATCCTAGTTTATCTAAATGAATGAAATCTTTGCTAATAGTAGTATTCAAGTCATCTGGTGAAATTATATTCATATCGAAATGTATATCGCAGCAAAACAAAACATCGCAATGTTAGATTTTTCCAATATCGTGGAGCCCTAATCAGAAGTATTTATTCATTATTGTAAGGAAAACATTGGAAAATATTGATGTATTCTCAATACCCCTAGTGCTTATCTCCCTATTGTTTTTTTCTGTCATAATCCTAATAATAGTCTTCAAAATAAGTGCAAGCAGCTACTCATGAAAACAGATCCGGTGGCACATCCTGATCTTGACAGTGAGTAGTTCAGCTACTTTTTTGGAAGTGTAGTCAGCAAAGTAACACACATCTATTTAGTGAAAACAGAACTGTATGTTCCCTATATTTGAGGTGGTGCCGTCACTCCCAGCAGCAGCTTAACAGTTGGCAGGAGAGTAACATTCTTCTTGTGCTCTGATTGGCAGGTACCTGGTGACTCACCTTATGGGCGCTGACCTGAATAACATCGTAAAGTGTCAGAAACTGACCGACGATCACGTTCAGTTCCTCATTTACCAGATACTGAGAGGACTAAAGGTGAAACTGCACTTTTCAATCCTCTGACTAACACAAAAAAGAATGTCAACTCTTAGGAAAAGAAAAATAGCAACGGAGTGAGAAGTGTTATGTTCACAACAATGATGAAATAATATTGTCTAGACAAATATTTGACCTGTTTTTAGTGTGTAATTTAATGTTGACCCTGCATTTTTTTTTAAAAAAATTTCTTTTTTTCTTACCAGTACATCCATTCAGCTGACATAATTCACAGGGTAAGTGTTGCAACTTGGGCATATAAGAAATGGCCTGCAGGCTTTATTTTTCTCCTGAAAAATTCAGTCTGTGCTGCCCCATGGAGCAAGTTCTTCCTGGCATCAAAATATTACAAGCCCAGGCCTGTGTTTGTATAAGACTAAAATTAACAATTGCAAGAGATTCACTTGGTTTTGAAGATTTTTGAGTTATTTTCAGCTTGATGTCTGTTGAGGTTTTATGACATTGTTGGTTTTCATTGAAAATAATTAACTAATTCCACATTTTGTGATGTATAAAAAACTGGTGGAATTTTTTGGCAATACCAATATCTGATAATAGATGTAGAAGCCAATTGAATATAAACATGATATAATTTTGAATTTCTTCTTTTTAATGGTGTAAAACCTCTGTAAAGTGCACATTAGATTATGACACCAATCAAAATCCTCATCCCGTGAAGTATATTGTCAAAATGTTTTATATTTATGGCTCAATAAAAATATCATTACCATTAATAAGCATTTACTGGTAAATAGTGATATGGCTGCTGATATGTTGTGCATCCTTACAATAAATGCATTTAGACCTACTATGTGATTTCAGATGATTTTTAGCATTTTTCTGATGATGACAGCTTGTTCAAAACATGCCATTTTAGTAGCTGTTACTGAGTTTTCACTCTTGTTTCTGGAAGTTAGTTGGTAGTTCAAAATAACAAACATCTAAAATTTATTTAGGAAAATAGGCCCATTAAAAAAATCCTTACAGCTCAAATACATATATATTTTTTGCTTTCAAAAGAGGTAATGTCTATGGATTCATATTTAAATACCTGTATTTGTTTTTATGAATGGAGTAACGTGTTGTTGTTTTTTGTCTGTAGTAATTTAAGTGAACTAGATTCATAAATGACTGTAAAAATTTATTTTTAAATGTTTGGTTTTTGAATCGTACAAACAGACAGAGAAGTTATAAACGCTAATTGTTTCTTAGGATTTAAAACCCAGTAATCTGGCAGTAAATGAAGACTGTGAACTTAAGGTGAGTACGTCACATTGTATTTTTTTTTTTATATTTATTATACATTTTCTTGTAATGTGGGTACTCGTAATTTAATTGCTATTAAGTGTCGCATCTCTCTGTCTTTTCTCAGATCCTTGACTTTGGCTTGGCTCGACACACTGATGATGAGATGACTGGGTATGTGGCCACAAGGTGGTATCGTGCCCCCGAGATCATGCTCAACTGGATGCACTACAACGTGACGGGTAACACAACTACACCCGATACATCTGATACAGTACCAATTTTCACATTTGATTAGCCATCAGCGGAGAAAATGCTTTTTAGAGCACAATTTTGTAATGTTTTTCAAAGCAGTGTGATGCCCAGTCTATAGAGAATACTCTATTCATTTGATCAAAAATGATGAAAAAATTTGTAATATTATCAAATCTATTACGATTTCAATTTTTGCTATATTTTGACATTAAGAACTACTTATTGAATGGTTTCATTAGCTCTGTTATTATCACAAATTTTTTCATTAATATTTTTGTGGAATTTGTTTTCTATTATTATTTGGTGAATAAGATGTGTAGATCTTTTGGAACTACAAAAGTTTTAACTGCAGTATTCAATTTGGACAACAAATTCTTTTGTTTAAAATGCATTTTTAGTTTTCTCATACAGTAGTTAGGGCTGTGTGGTATGATGGGGTGTGTGTGTGTGTATGTATATGTATATCTCATTACTCTGGAATAAATTCTCTGCCATATTATATTTTTTTATTTCGTGTATTCCATGACATGAAAATAAAAATGTCAAACCTGACACTCTAAATTTATCAGTAAATTAACAATTCTCAAAGACCCAAACAAAAAAGATATCATCATCAGCTCATGGAAATGGACTTTGATTAATATATGCAAATATTAAATTTTGTGCATTCATACTAATATTTAACAACCTGAATAAAAGTCCTATTCATTTCTTAAGTAATTAAGTTTATTTATTATAATACTTTTCATAATTTTTTTAGAAATAACTACTAATTTCAATTATTCAATTGTGAAATATATCATTATCTTGTAATTACTCCTATCATGAAATAGAATTTTAATCATATTGTCCTCCCTAATTAGAATTTTTGTTTTAGTCAATTAAATATAAGAAATCTAATGGATTTAGTTAAATTGTAATTCATCAATAAAATATGTCTAAAATTTCCAAACTCATTTAGTACTCCTTAAGAAAACCTTTATTAACCTGTTAAGGTTTTGAGATAATCTCCAATTAGGTTGCTTCCCAAATTGTGTGCGACAAGAAAGTTGGGTCAGAACACAAGGAAGTGCACGTGTGTTTGCTGCCTCTCCACTAATGCCGTTTCTTGATTTGTTTTCAGTGGACATTTGGTCAGTGGGCTGCATCATGGCTGAGCTGCTGACAGGCAGGACTCTGTTCCCTGGCACCGATCGTATCCTTTTCCTTTACGTTTCCCTTCGCTGACCTGCTAAATATGCTCTGTAAACCGCACCACTGCTCTGAGCCACAAATAGCCACAATTAAGTGTTTTCTGAATCGTGTTTTGCAGATTTAAATGCATAGAAATATTAGATGAATGTCTTTAACTTTTCATTTCAGCCTGTTTGTATGCATTGGCAACACTGTCTATCTTATCTTGCTCTGAACTTTTGTCCTTCTTGCTTAAGCGCCGCCTTCGAGCTGTGCCTCAAGATGCAACAGTGATTTTGAAGGAAATATGATTCATCATTATGAGTATGCAATAATATCCTTGCAGGAAATGACGTGCTGCTTTCTCTCTTTTTCCACTTTTTTTTTTTTAACCCAATGACAAACCTTTTCACATTTCAGCTCCTGCAGTGTGTTTTCCCCCTTCAGCTTTGCATATTTGCCACTCTTGTATCCAGCTCCACACCCCAAGGAACAGAAATACTTGCCAAATATTTTCCCCCTCTCGCAGGCAGAGCACACCTGTGCGGCTGCTTCTTCTGACTTGCTTTTTCTGGGCAGGCTGAAAATATTTAACGTGTGCTATTTTTACCAGCTTGCACGTCTTTTCACAGATATGACTGAAGCTTCTTTGCTTTTCGTGTTCTTTTAAGCACACATGAAAAGTTCAGATGCAAAAACCTTCAAGTGCCCTTTGAAATATTTTTTTAAAATGAGCATTCTCCTTTGTTTATGTTTACTTATTTCACACAACAATAACAATAAATACAGTGACTTTAGAAAAATGCTTATTTCAGATGGCACTAGTTAGATCTTTGCATCTTAACTCTACACATAAAGGCCAAATATTTAAAACATTTTGTGGCCTTTTCATTCTTTAGCCACACTAGTTTTCCTTTATCTTATTTTACTAGACATCGATCAGTTGAAGCTCATTATGCTTTTGGTTGGGACTCCAGGACCCGGGCTGCTAATGAAAATATCATCAGAGTCTGTGAGTTTGATATATTTAGGGAGTGTGTACTTGCTAAAGATGCCTGTGTGTCAATTTTCAAAATGGAAAATCCATTTTAAGCCAGCAGCTGTGCTTTGAAATGGCTTTTTATCTGGTCCAGGAATGTTTACTCCAGTCTTTTTATAGTATAGTCTTATTGTCATATTTGATCAACTTAATACATCATTGCTAAATGAGTGTATTGATCCCTTTCCAAAAAAAAAAGAAAGTAAACTGGTAGACCATCTTGGACCTGCTGCAAAACGACTTACGGAATGGTCATTCTGTGCTAAAGGAATCAAGCTGGTTTCTTAAACATTGCATTTGGTTAAGCAGCTAACAGCTTTTGTTCTATTTTCACTAATGTGTGTTGATCGTGTTTGTGATTGAGGTCACTAATTTAAAAGTTGTTGATTTTTTTTTTCTGTTTTCTAACTAAACATTGACTTCACTTTTAGATTGGGGATTGATTGATTGATTGATCTGGGCATCTGTTTGGAATTGAATCTTGACGTCTTAACTGAAATTAACCTGCCTGATTTTTGTCTTTTAGCACTGCTGATTTCTGATTCTAACACAATCTTTTAATATTCAAAGCATGACTTTCTTCTGTGCTGTTTGTGAAAACAGTTTGCATGCCACACTTCTATCTCAATGTATTTTCATTCCTGTCTTTCTGCCTAGAGCAGTGGAGAATCACACAATCATGTCCAGATCATTTTTGATAGATATGTATTTAGCATATAGATTTATGATACACTAAATTTGTTGATCGTGAGCTCCTTAACCCGGCCTTCAAAGATATAAACCAGCTTCAGCAGATAATGCGACTTACAGGAACTCCTCCTTCCTCTCTAATAAGCAGGATGCCTAGCCATGAGGTGAGCTTGCTGTGGCCCCAGCCCATCATGCCCTATAATTAGCACATACAGTCAGGTCCATAAATATTGGGACATCGACACAATTCTAACATTTTTGTATCTATACACCAACACAATTGAAATTTGAAATTAAATTAACAAGATGTGCTTTAACTGCAGACTGCTTTAATTTGAGGGTATTTACATCCAAATCAGGTGAACACTGTAGGAATTACAACAATTTGCATATGTGCCCCCCACTTGTTAAGGGACCAAAAGTAATGGGACAGAATAATAACAATATTTCAAACTTTCACTTTTTAATACTTGGTTGCAAATCCTTTGCAGTCAATTACAGCCTAAAGTCTGGAACGCATAGACATCACCAGATGCTGGGTTTCATTCCTAGTGGTGCACTGCCAGGTCTCTACTACAACTGTCTGGGTGTGTTTATATCACCCCAATATGACGGTATATACACTATACCTACACATATGTCTGTCCAAACAGCTTGAAAATGAGATTTTTCACCATAGGTGCCCTTTAAATCTACTGAAATGCTGTTTTTTGTCTTAAATCTTTTTAACAGGTCTTTATTTTCCTGTTCATGTATAGCTCCTCAATCTGGACATTAACACCCATACAATCACCAACAATCCATCTCAATAAAACCTAACTTTTTATTTAAAAATGTAATTTGTAACTTTTTTTTTTTTTTGCCGTAATGGTTTAATTATTTTCCTAACCTGTATTTTTATTATTATTATTATTATTATTATTATTATTATTATTATTATTGTATTATTAAATGTATTCAATTATAATCATTATTATATCTAATTTTTTTATAGGGCAAGTAAAAATCTTTTCCAATATTCGAAAAAAAAATCCTTAGTGTTAAGCCCTGCACAAGTCTAAAATGTAATTCATAATGGTCTTAAAAAATGTCTTAAGTTTTAAATATAACTTTGTGAAACCTCCAGAAATCATGTTTATAGTAAAACTGAAACTCATTCCATACAATTAAAACTAATGCAGAATTTCATTTTAAAAACATCCCATTTTTATCATTCTGTTGTCTTCAAGATTAATAAATCTTGAGATGTTCAAGGTCGCAATAGATCCACTATTTGTATCTTTTGTTACCCGGTAAACAAAGGACACATTTGGTGGCTACATTTGAAGGAGCCTTCGTCACACTGCGATAATGCAGACTTCCTTTGAATTTTAGTCAATTTTTTTTCTTCAGCCTCGGAATTGAGACAGCTACTGATTTACAGTTGTCATAGTCGTTATTGTCATGTGACCTACCTCCAATAGTTGTAAATTTTACTGACATTCATTATTTTTGTCTGTGGCCTCATGGGAAAGTATAAACTAACTAAGTAAATATATCCCAATGGCTCTTTAAAAAAAGCATTTGTCAAAAAATGGCTCTTTGCTGAAAAAAGGTTCCTGACCACTGAACTAAGTCATGCTTACTTAGTTTTTTATTATTTTTTTGTGAGCACTTTGAATTTAAACTTACTATTTTAAGAGTGCTTTCACTCAAGCACTTTTTGGCATGTTCGGTACATTTAGCTAGTGTAAACGATTTCTTCTAATCCCCGGTTCGCACCCGTAAACCATACCTGAGTCCGTCTGAAAGAGGTGGTCTGGGGTACAGTTTGTGCAAACTCTGGTTCGGTTTACTTCTAATATGAATGCAATCTTACCGAATAACAGAAGTGAACCGCCAACTGTACAACAAACTTTAGTTTTCATAACGTTCATTTGTGTGTGTATGTCTGTGTATCACCTACCCAGTGCAAACACAGTGATGTTGTGTTGTGTGTCTGCTTGTCTCCACCAAAAACGACTTCTGCAGACATTGTGTGATGTTCTGAACGTTTTTAATGTTTTTATTATTGCTCTCTGTATTTTTGTTTTGGTAACAAAACCAAAACATTCAGTAAAAGCAGAATGACCGTGATATGCAGACGTCTTCATTTTGGCGCTTTGCTTTTGTGGCCGTCACCTAGCAGCAGCTGTACACAAAACAGCAGCTTGATGATGCCAAGCATACCAGGGTTCAGAAGGAAAAAATATGTTGTGAACACAAACCAGCCGAGAAGGTGGCAAGGGGGGACGATTGAACTTAGCAATTGAACCTAGTGTGAAAGCACCCTAAGTGTATTTTTTACACTTTTTGCCATCAAAATGTCTCTTTGGAAATATTGGCTCCATTTAGAGCATTGCATCATTAAAGTCCCCTTAAACTGGAAGCTGCTTTCATTATTTTTATTTTTTTTGTATTGTGACAGTTCCTCGAGAAACTGAATATTAAATGAGAAAACAGTGAGTGTGGCTTGTTTTTTTCTACTAGCGAGCTAATTGGATGTAATAAAGTAGTGGGAGAGGTGTGGTTAAATATGTTAGCCATACCCATTACATCAAAATCACAGAATCTGAGAATTTAACTGAAAACAAACAGGAAGCGCATTTTCAGATTTCAGTTAAAGATTAAAAGGGCAAACAATTTTTTTTTCTTAGTGACATGCACAGATGAATTGTTCCCCGCAAAACTGGCAATGTCAGCTAACAAAGTCATATGGTTAGTTTAGATTTTTTAGGGACTTTAAAAAAGATATCGCAATATCGCAAAGAATGTTGTTGTATTTTCCTAGTAAACACTCATTCATTGTGAAATCACTCCACTTCATGTTCCTCTTTCCGATTTTTCTTCTGGTGAGAGAAACCCTGGTCCGAGTGTTCATGAAGCAAATATAAATAATGTTCTTCTAATTAAACTACAATTACAATGTTTCTGAATGTTGGAAACCAGTACCGGAAGTGTAATTTAAAAACAGGAAAACATTCCGGTGCTAATGGATCAAGACCCTGTTCACATTGAAATGCATTTTTATGTATTCACAAAATTGGTTAATTGTATAGGCATTTCAACTAGATGGATCCAGGGTTTTGGAGAGTTCAGTTTTTTTTTCACCATTTTTTTTTATTTAGCCAGGTGCAAAAATGTTGCTCCGTATATTTTGCAAATCTGTATATTTTGTGAAATTATGTCATTAGCCTATGTCCCAACCATCATTGTTGTTTTTTGTTGTATCTCTTTAGCAAAATGAAAGCACCACATACTGGTCTGGCATGTATACCAGACCGTTTTTAGTCAGTTTCAGTAGTTTTGTGTATGCAGATTTTTTTTTTTAGACAACATTCAATTTTTAGACAAGTTTACAGAACTTTTATCAAAAAAGATTGTAAGATTGTAAAGCTCTGGCTTTGTGTAGATGTAAAAAAAAAATAATAATAATAAAAATAAAAAAATCAATAAACATACAATCAAATTCAGTGAAGATGACAAACTGTTGTTGTATCTATTAGTACATTTTCAATACTTCTCCACTTTTTTTTGCGGTGTTCGCTTGTTGCCTAGCCTCATGCAGGTTTCACTGATCTCTGCGAGCTGAAATCACTGTCATTTTCAGCACAGTTCCCTCTGTAATTGTCTCCTGCATTATTCAAATGACACTGCATACTAACACAATGTTATGATTCAAAGGGTTAGCAATGTATGTGCAAAACACAAGCAGTTGTCATGGTGATCAATAAAAAAAATGACTAGCAAGCTCAAATTTTAATTAGCTTCAAATAAAAAAACGTCCGATATTTTGACATTGTTTCATTCATTCTGACTGCTCATGGTTTACCTGTTGCTTTTTACAGGCTCGTACTTACATCAGCTCACTTCCTCAGATGCCCAAGAGGAATTTTGCAGATGTGTTTATCGGGGCAAATCCACAAGGTAAAAGACATACTACAATTTAAAGTTTGCGACAATTTTTTTATGGAAACATACAAGTAGCAAAATTAATTTTAAAATTTAGTCTGTAAAATGGCAATGTATTTCTTTATTTAAATGTGCATTTTCAAGATATGTGCAATGTTTTTTGCTAAATGAATAATCAATTATATAATTTACAAAAAAAGTTGCAAATTAAACTGAAAATGCATTACCCAAATTGATGTGTGAAATATCAGGCCGGTAGCCAGCCTATTGAAAGGGGTAGTTTTTTTTTTTTTTTTAAGTGGATATATATATATATATATATATATATATATATATATATAATTTTATTTTATTTTTTTTGCAGTTATTTGCCTCATTTTCTAATCAATACTGCATTTTAGTGACATTTTAAAAACTAATCTTTGCTAGATCAGCTTGTGAAATGGTGATCATAAAAACACTTTTTTTGATGAACCAAATATATTTCCTACAAAAGTGCTCACCATACTATTTCACCATTTCAACATATTTATTTACAAATTTATATTTAAACTAAGTTAATCCAGTTTTTGTAAATATTGTTGTGATTGGCATAAAAAAATAAATAAATACAGATTTATTATTATCCATCATTTGGGAAAAAATGTAACTAAAAACTGTAGCCTATGGGCAAAAAATGATTATTTATCTCTCCTCAGTCAGAATTTGGCCCCTTGAATAATTAAAATTTAATTGTTCTTAAAGCTTTCTTATATCTATAATTTTCACATTTTATGATAGCATAGAATGTGATAAATGAGCTCAAATTCTGGACTTTGTTGAGATTTGTTTGATTTCTACTTGTATGTTACACACATCAATTCAATTTGGTTAATGCATTTTTAGTTCAGTTTTGCAACTTAAAAATAATTTAAATTATTATGTAATTTACATATTACAACCATGATTGGATATGGCAAATGTAAATTTTCAAATAAAATAAATAAATACATTGCCATTTAACACAATTCATTACCATTTTGCATATTACATTTCAAAAGAAGTTTTGCTACTGATATGCTTTCATCATTGATCTTATGATGTTCAGAAAGGTGCGTTTATTTGATACAATCAAAAAAAGCATTATTGTTGAGAAATAGTATTACAATTTAAAATAACTGCTTTTTATTTTAATATATGCAATTCATTCTAATGGCATGGGTGATTTATCATTAAGAAATCCTGTTATTTACTGTTATTATCAATACTGAAAAGACGTAATAAAAAATATCAATATGTTTTTTATAACTTTTAATCAATTTAAGGGATTCCTGCTGAATAGACATTTAATATCTGTCCATTTAAAATAAATTGATCAATCAATAACCACAAACCTTTAGCTTTCCCGTGATTACAAAATAAACTGGAGAAAGTCATTCCTATTTTTGTAGGTTTTTGTAAGTTTGCATGATGATGTACTGGGGATAGTTCATTTACTTTCATTCTTCGTGTTTGTAGCTGTGGACCTCTTGGAGAAAATGCTGGTTTTGGACACTGATAAGCGAATTACAGCGGCAGAGGCTCTGGCACATCCATACTTTGCCCAATATCACGACCCAGATGATGAACCCGAGGCCGAGCCTTTCGACCAAAGCTTTGAGAGCAGAGAGCTGGATATTGAAGAGTGGAAACGTGAGTCGAAGTTTAAACAAGTTGCTGAGTATAATGAACAACAATAACCACCATATTGAGTAAACCACAACGATCTCTCCATAACCTTATCTAATTTGGTAACAAATCAACAATAACTTTAGTTTTGTTAGACTAGACAACACTAGTTGGTTACAAAATTTCCTTTAAAACGTTAAAAGTATTTAAAAAAAAATTTATTATAAGGGCTCTAACATATTAAATTAGTTAAAAAGGTCTGCAACAGGTCTCAAACTGGATTCCTGGAGTGCCGCAGCTCTGCAGAGTTTTGCTTTAACCCCAATTAAACACACCTGATCCAACTAAACAAGGTGTTTAAGACTACTAAAAACTATTAAACGTGTGTGTTGGTGCTAAACTGCAGAGTTGTGGCCCTCCAGCAATTGAGTTTGAGACCATTGGTCTATAATATTATTGGGAAAACATTTAATTTACATTATAAATTATTTCTACCTATCATACTACTGACTGTTATTTACACTTGTGTTTGATCTAAATAAAGGTCTAATATTTAATTGAAAGATTTTTTTTGTACATTTTAAATTGTTTTTCTTATTAAATAACACCTTTTCCATCCAGTATTTGTATAACAACAAATAACTCTCCCCAAAACATGTAAACAACGTCTGATCGTTCAATATTTAGGAAGAGATCTAGTTTTAAAGCAGGGGTGCCCGAACTTTGTCCTGGAGGGCTGGTGTCCTGCAAAGTTTAGTTTCAACTCCAGTTAGACGCACCTGAACCAGCTAATCAGCCTCTTTCGAAGTATGCGAGAAACTTCGGGCAGGTGTGTCAAAGGAAGTTGGAACTAAACTATGCAGGACACAGACCCTCCAGGACCGAGTTTGGGCATCCCTGCTTTAAAGTATGTTGCAGTCACACCCTTAATTGTTTTTTTTTTTTGTTTGTTTTGTTTCTGCCCAGGTCAGACATACGAGGAGATGATCAGTTTTGAGCCTCCAGTCTTTGATGTGGATGAAATGGAGTCTTGACCTTTTATTCTGGATGGCAGGCAAACCAACTGTACTACTTATACAGAAAAGCTGTAATTTGCAGTATTGTAATCAGCAAGCCAGTCAGCTGTTTGACTTATTGTTTTCATATACAGTATATATTTTTTCCAAATATCGTCTACTGGGCCAAAACAGAAGGAAAAGATGTCTTAGAAAATGATTATTTTACTCTGTGAACCTCCCCAAAAAATGAAATTATTTTTTAACAGTTTGCTTTGGTCAGTTTTAGGATGTTCATATGACATTCAGGCAAGGCCACATGTAAATGTAATGTCTCCCTGAATATTCATACTACTTGGTTGTTCACTCTTTGTACAATGCATCACACTTGCAGTATATTACATTTTATTTTTAAATGTTCAAAAACATTGTTCATTTAGTTTCTGTTAAATATATATTTTTTCCAATCAAATGAGCAATGTGTATAACAATTTTGCAGCTCCTCAATCAATCTCATGGATGAAAAATGTAATTTGCTGCATTGGTGATATGTTCAGGTTGTTTGTAAATATATACGCCCCATTAGGCTGATGAAATCTTTAGTCATTTTATTTTTAATCTTAATTTTCCCCGCATATATTTTGTGTATGTTTCTGTGAGAGTGTGTGTGTGTGTGTGTGTGTGTGTGTGTGTGTACTTAAGGTTGCTACTGTGAACTGTATGCGATCTGAATGAATGATTCTGCCTCCAGTAGCTGTTTTTAAAATACTATTAATTGAATGTTCAAATATGAAAGTAGAGTAAGATATTTATATACAGTTGAGGTGGTATTTATGAACCTGAAAGGCTGCATCTGTCCTCTTTAGCATCTGATATAGAAAACATGGACTCCAACACACCATTGTTTACTGAAAATAAAGGCCAATATTTTTCAGAAATGTCTGCTTTTTCGTTTTGCTTGTTGGTTTGGTGCATAGCTCAGATTTATTAGGGGTTGCCACAGCAGAATGAACCACCGACTCATCCAGCGTATTTATTACGCAAAGGATGCCCTATCAGCTGCCACCCAGTTTTGGGAAACACCTATACACACTTGCAATTTAGTTTATTCAATTCACCTATAGCAAATGTCTTTGGACTGTGGGGGAAACCGGAGCACCTGGGGGAAACGCACACCAACACAGGGAAAACATGCAAACTCCTCACAGAAACGCCAACTGACCCAGCTGAGGCTCAAACCAGTGACCTATCTGTGAGGCCCCAGCAGTGCACCCATATCTGAATTTATTGTTGAATTTTTATTTTATGCATGCCTTTCGAGTAATATTTAATTAATAAACATTTTTATCATAGAAATTAACATTACCTCAAACAAAAATAATCCAAAGATAAATTAAATGCTGTTGCTATGGTTACCAGACACTTTTTTTTTTTATTTAAGGGCTTTGCCTATACTTTTTTGTTCATCGTTTTCGGATTTAAATTCCATACTTTTGTCTATTTAAGTTACACATTTCTATAAATATTCTATATATATAATATTAACGACATTTTAAAACATCCATGTTAAGTAAAAAAAGTGTATCAGTACACACTGTGAACGCGCTGAGGTCAAGACGCGCGTGTCCGGACGCGCGCGCATGCGCAAGTGCTACCCAAGCCGCCAACCAAGGGGCCAACATGGAGAGAAAAGGTAATCCCTTCCTTGACTTTTTCTGTATAATATTTACCGCCTTTGGAGCTATAACGATTATACATGAGGCAAGACGACTAACTTGCATTCTGATTTCAACGAGTAACGTAATTTTAATCTTCAAATGCGCATTTTTCCTGTTTTTGAGACGCATGGACTGGTGTCTTTAGCGTTAGCATTTAGCCATTCAGTCTGCAGCTGAAGTGAGCTAAATATATTTTCCTCACGCCCCAGAGGCATGTTTTAATATTGGGTTGTATCGCCGTCACTTCAGCGACTTCGCTTGTCTTTTGTTTTAGATAGACGTTAAACGTACGAGTAGGCGCGTGCACGTATCAGCTGGATGAGAGTTAAAAGCTTGTGTTTTTCCTCTTTGATGTCGTGGAAACTTAAGGAATTTCCTTCAGCCTCGCTTTTTTTGCATCCTTTCCGTCGTTATTAAAAACCTTCGTGTATTTGAAACTCCACGTCTGCACACATTTAAAGCGCTCAGTTCCCGTCACACTGTAAACACACAGCTGTGTATTGTTTATGTGCATTATATAAGATTACATAAGATCAGCGACGCCGGTCTGCGTAGCTCATGTGTTATTGTCAGGCTATGTTTAGCTGTCATTGAGTTTGAGTGATTATTGTTTTTGCCATCATACCTGTATTTCATTTGTCACACCAGTTCTGGCACTGCAGGCGAGGAAGAAAAGGGCCAAAGCCAAGAAGTCGACCAAGAAGTGAGTTTTGTTCTGCTAGTAATGTTACACTAGACCTAAGAGATGGGTCTTCAATATAGAATCTATTTTGATTTTATGATGTAGTTGTACTGCTGTGCTATTAAAACAACGCACCGCTGTTTTTATAGATTTACATATAGTAATGTAGTACAGAATGAGTCATTGTGAGTTTGATCAGATTAAGCAGTCTTTGTTGTTGAACCGTGTTCATCTGATAATATTGGTTAACATTTTGGCAGATTGAAGTCACCCGTTTAGCATGCATGGTAGGGCTAAGCAATATATAGTTTGAGCATCAATATTGCAATGTGTGTATCTGCAATAGTCACATCGCAGGATGTAATTATTTATTAAAGATTAAAAGATACAGATATTATTAATATATTTATTTTTAATTATTCATGCAATGATGTCCATGCTATTTTTACATTTGATTGTTCAATTTCTGTACTTGAATACTCTTACACTTCCCAGAAAACCATAAAGCACGGTTTATTTATTGTTTATTTTTCTAGTAATTTATAACAATTTTGCAACTAAATGATAAAATAAAGCTATTCAAGTCATTTAGTGAAATGATATTGATATCTCAATTTACAGTGCTCAGCATAACTGAGTACACCCCATTTTGAAAAGCAATATTTTTATCAATTTCTCAGTGAATATAGGCAATGTATTTTGGTGCATATAAACAAAGTCACCAAACATATTTAGAAATTGAAAGAAAATACAATTAAATTCAAGCAAATTTCAACTAAATAGTTGATTAATCTAAAAAAAGTACTGAATAATCTAATGTATATACATAAATATAATATTGTATAGCTTCCTATTAAAAATTTGAATTTAAAAGATACATTTGTGAGGGGTGTACTTGTATATGCTGAGCACTGTATATCGCAGTAAAAAAAATATTGCAATGTCAGATTTTTTCCAATATTATGCAGACCTAATGTATGGTATCGATTTGGGCTTTTTCACTTTAGGTTTAGTAATGATGTTTGACACAGGTGTTTTTTCTTTCAATGGGTGTTAAACCATGCCTAGATACATTTGCAGTCAGCGAAACGCATCCCAACGCTGACAGTGTTACTACATTTGATCAACATTTTATTTCAATAATAGAATTTATGTTGTTGAAAAGAAAACACATAGCTTGCCTTGATGTCTTGGCTGAGTTTGACATTTTTATAAAGTTTTAAAGTATTGCCATGCAAGTCAAGTTTATTTCTATTATGGTTTGTACAATATAGACTGTCAAAGCATTCAGTTTGTAGTAGTAAGCTAAAAAAGTTGTTGGCTTTGTACAAACAGTTTGATCAGGATTTAATTGAACTATAATTACAAAATCTGTTTCACTTAAAAATAAGGTTATATGATTGAATTACTCCGAACACTTTGTTCCAGTTTTGTTCTTAATTCACTAAAATAGTTGTTTTGTGGTCGGCCTTAAAGTCTTTTTTGAACTTTCCATAATTTAAGGCTTTAAAATGTCCATAGATGAGTAGAAATGAGGAGGAAGACAGAACTCTTTTATTCAAAGTCATTGCATTAAATGTTTCCTGTCATATATAAATTATCTTCTCTATTGTTTTGAACATTTTAATGTCAAGGTACTGGAAAACAGATTTTGTGTTTCTTTCCAGTTTTTCAGTAAATCTTTCTTGTCTTAAAAATGTCTTAAATGTAAAATGTGTGTATGTAATTAAACATTTTATGTGTAACATACAGGCATGGGCCAGTTTAAGTTTTTTAATGGTATGATAACCTTGGATAAATATATCCCGTTTTGTGATTACTGCTCTAAAATAAAAGTTCTTTTTTAATGTCTGGGTAAAAACACAAAAAAAAATTTCCCCATTGAACAAAATACATTGTACTTTAAGGTAACCCATTATAATATTTTAGAACAGTAAACATGTCCAGCTAAATAATTCTAATTAATCATTGACTTCTGCTCTCTTCAATAATTTCAAAAACAGATTTCTTTACAACACTTTTTTTAAAAAAAAATAAACACAAAAAAGTCTTACATATACCTTATTTTAGGTAAATATATATTTTTTTCCTTACCCAAACCACGGTAAACCTTGAAACCCGTTATCGTCTCATGCCTAGTAACATATATGGTAAAATGGTTGTTAAAGCATTTACAATCAAACAAAACATTATTTATTCAGCTGATATAATTCTTGATATTTTATTATTAGTAAATGCAGAGCACTAAGTTCATTTATATTACTGAGGATGGCAAAATAAACTAATAGGAACTTAAGAAGCTAGCTATAGCTGTGAGTCTGGGAAAATACTGAAGGTCAGGTTTGTGTGAACCTGGTTGACAGCAGCTTAAGAGACTACTGGCTGTCATTGAGGATAAGAGTCACCCAACAATGTTTTGATAGTTGTGTAAATATAGTCTTAACTAACAGAACCCATAACATAGTCATCTGAATTATCTTTGTTTGATGAAAAATTGATGAATACTTTCTAAACTAGTAAAGAATAAACTGATAATGTGAGAAAAGTTGAAGATGTCTGATTAATATTTGGTTTGACTGTATACCGCTTCATATAATCATCAAATATTCTTATGTAAAAGGACCAGGCTATAAGAGTTTACACTGTAAGAGGAGTGTCCTATATGTACTGTGCTGTAATGCGTGTCCATTGACCTAAATGAAATGCACTATGATCCTCCCTCAGGCCAGCAAACCCTCCACGCGGGGCATCACAACAGCAGCCTCCCCCTACAGAGACCCAGATACAAGAGCCAGATGAGGAAATCCTCGGCTCTGATGATGAAGAGCAAGAAGATCCCAATGACTATTGCAAAGGTGCGAGACACTGATCTATCTATATCTCTTTTAATTGCAGAAGTTACTGCTCGATTAATTAAAATAGCTGAAATGAATTGTGCTCCATCTCAGAAAGGCTAGAAGCAGTTCCTTGTTTCACAGATGTTATTTTTTTTAGTTTTTAAAGTATCTGTCAGTGATTTTTTTTTTCTTTCTCCTAGACTTTCAACATGTAACTATTGCAAAAGAGACTGATACTGATAGCATAAATATAGAAATGTCATATTTTGTGTTTGTGTTTACAGCCTTATAGATGCATGTGTTTGATATCTGTTAATTTTGTAATATTTAATATAAAAAGTAAGTCATATTTACATAATTGTTCACTTTATGCTGTTGAAGAAAATTATTAGACGTTCTGGGAAATTTATTAATGCGATATTTAACAGAGCAAGAAAATGATCATTTCCTACTGAAGTTACGCCTCATGACTCTTCATGCAGGAAAAACCCTGGATACATATTTTAGGTGTCAAAGTCTGGTCAAGTTCTACTGGCTCTAGTTCTACTGTGTATTTTGCTCTAAGCAAGCTTTAATTTGATTACTCAAAATCAATCCATTACAAAATGCGAATGAACCCTGCTCTAAAGGACAATCGATCAGCTTTTAAATGAATACCAGCTGAAAGATTTCTCCTGTTCTTTGGTTAGGAGGCTATCATCACGTGAAAATAGGGGACCTACTTAATAGTAAATACCATGTGATACGTAAGCTGGGATGGGGGCATTTCTCCACTGTGTGGCTGGCCTGGGACATCCAGTAAGAGCTTTGTCTTTTTAGATAACATAAGATACATCTAATGTTCTGAAATCACATGTGTATAAGATCCTTTTTCTTCTCCTTATTTTCTTTTGCACAGAGGGAAGCGGTTTGTTGCGATGAAGGTGGTAAAAAGTGCAGAGCATTACACTGAAACAGCTCTGGATGAAATAAAACTACTTAGATCTGTGAGTATCCACATGAACCACTGTAACATTAAGGCTTTAACTAATTCAACCCTCATAATGCACATGAAATCTGAACATGAGATTCACTTGCGATTAATGGAAGTTTTACATAACAGCCATAACTTTTATTTTGAATGTGAAAAAATCATTTTTGGAAAAATTTGGAAAAATTTTGAGTGTTAATATTTTTGGTATTATATTTTATTACATTACACTATATTATATTATTCATTCTCTTTTGCTTAGTCCCTTTATTAATATGGTGTCGCCTCAGCGGAATGAACCGCCAACTTATTTAGCATATGTTTTACGCATCGAATGCCCTTCCAGCTGCAACCCATCACTGGAAAACATCCACATTAATTCACACACACACACACCCATACACTACGGTCAATTTTAGCATACCCAATTCACCTGTACCACATGTATTTGGACTGTGGGATAAACTGGAGCACCCGTAGGAAACCCACGCGAACACGGGGAGTACATGCAGAAATGCAAACTGACCCTGCCAAGACTTGAACCAGCGACCTTCTTGCTGTGAGGCGAAGGTGCTACTCACTGCACCACCACGTTGCCTATATTATATTATTCATTCATTTTCTTTTTGACTTAGTCCCTTTATTAATCCAGGGTCGTCACAGCGGAATGAACCGGCAACTTATCCAGCATATGTTTTACGCAGCGGAAACCCTTCCAGCTGCAACCCATCTCTGGGGAAACATCCATACACACTAATTTACACTCATACACTACGGACAATTTAGCCTACCCAATACACCTGTACTGCATGTCTTTGAACTGTGGGGATAACCGGAGCACCCAGAGGAAACCCACGTGAACGCAGGGAGAACATGCAAACTCCACACAAACACCAACTGACCCAGCCGAGGCTGGAACCAGCTACCTTCTTGCTGTGAGACGACAACACTACCTACTACGCCACTGCGTCACCTATATTATATTATATTATATTATATTATATTATATTATATTATATTA
>CAIGQZ010032240.1:6964099-6976931 GCA_903798205.1 Danio tinwini | reverse complement strand
ATAATAATAATAATAATAATAATAATAATTGTTGATTAGGCATGGGCCGGTATGAGATTCTGACGGTATGATAACTTTCGATAAAAAATCACGATTTCACAGTATTTTAATTACTGCTCTAAAATATTTTTAAAATATTTTTAAATGTCTGGGTACAAAAGTTTTTTTCCCCTTTGAACACAATATAGTTTAATTAAAGAAACATTTAAAATATTTTGAAGCAGTAAACATGTCAGGCTAAATAAAATAAATCATTGATAAAAAATCTTACATATACCATAGGAACGGTATAGCGGTTTCCAAAACCTTGAATAATTGGTATACCTTGAAAACGATTATCGTCCCATGCCTATTGTTGTTCCTTTGTACCAACCACAATATTAATCGTTATGCATTTGGGTGTTCCTGAGGTCATGGAATGTGACTCCAATAAATCATCAGAATCAGGTGTTCAGGAGAGCCATTTTTGAAAACATTTTCATTTTGATTGTATTCCAAATTGCCATTTAAATAATCGCTTCAGCTTGTCATGACTGTCATGTACCTTGACTTTTGTCCATGTCATATTTTACAATACTGTCCTATGGTTTTCCTGCGTGTCTTTTATTCCGTGATCATATTCTCTCTCTTTCTCTGTGTCTCTGACTTCCCTCTGTCTCTCAGACCACCTTGCTCTCATTATTGAGCTTTTGGGGCACATTCCCCGTCATTACGCTCTGAGCGGGAAATTTTCACAGGAATATTTCTGCCGGAAAGGTACGCCTGCCAGTCAGGTTGAGCCCTGTCCTGAGAGAGAGAGATGTTTGAAGGAAAGACTGGAGATTCAGCAGCTTGTGTAACACCATATTAAAAACTATATCCCAGCAATTCTCCACTTGTTGACGAGAAGCACAATAGGCAAACTGTTTAAAGCTTCAAAGAGTAGCATGACTTGACTTTAAGCGCAGCCAGAAACAGATTTCTGCTTCACACTAGTCTGATTCTTCTTCCAATCTTTAATCTGAATCTGGGATCTGAAAGAGTGCTGTCGGGACATGGCTGCATCTCCTGGACTTCCCTCTCGCCTCTGTTCTCTCAGGACGTGTGAATGAATGAGTGTATTAACAGTATCTGATGAAGTTGTGTGTTGTTTGGTCCTCTGCCTCACTCCCCCCCCCCCCCCCCCCCCCACTGCTCGACACTGTCTGTGTGTGATGTAGACCACATTGCTTTGATCATTGAACTGCTCGGGGTCGTCCCACGCAAACTCGTACTGACCGGGAAATACTCCAAGGAGTTTTTCAGCAAGAAAGGTAACAACGCCATCATGGGTAATTAAGATCATTTAGGGAGTTCCACTGGATTGAGCATGTGAAATGAGGATGTACAATGTTGTTCAGTATGGAGGACCAGGAGTGCCAGTTAGAAATAAAACAAAGTGGGTTCCAGGAAGCCAATCACTGGCAAATGTTTTGGCCATGTCCAGTGTTATAACATTTCTGGGTAGACGTACATAAAGTAATGGAAAGAAAATTTAATATTACACTGCCTTGTCAATTTATGGCTTTTTTTAAGAATTCCTGACATCCAGACAATAGGTTTGTCACGATACTGGAATTTGATACCAATCAGTACTGGAATTTTAAAAACGTCCATTTCCCGTGAATGTTTAAGTGCTGTGGAGCATGTTCTTAAACAGCGCTGATTTGCCATTGTTCACATGCTCAACAGAAATGACTGTGATTGGCCCTGAACCCTACCAATGACGTAGACACAATCCACATGTGGGAGCACCCAATCAAGTTGAGCTTAACCCTCTCTTGTAAATAAAACACACTGATCTGAACACAAAAAACTGCCAGGTTCCAATGCATGTTTGTGATGATACATCACTGTGTCTCACTGTCTGGTGATGAAATATTAATAAATAACAAACGAAAGCAACAAAATAACAGGATATTTGGGTTTAATTCTGATGCGTAATTACAAAATAAGAGCTCTTCAAATCTCATAGAAAGCACTGCTGTGTATGTCGAAAATGTATAAAAATTAAACTGATTTCACAGGCCAGACTCACCTCAAATTGATAGTTGACCTTGCAATTGTGTCAACTAAATATTTTTTCACCCCAAATCTTCTACTATATTATTATTCTTATTTTATCATTTCAGATTAATTTGTTATCTGAAACTTTAGGCTTTGTCCCTAAATTTAGTAATGAACTATGAAAGACACTCCTGGCCTTCCATAGTTGAGTAGTTTAGAGTTTATAAAGATTTGTAAAAAAAAAAAAAAAAAAAAAAAGATCCTCTATAAGGTTGCATTTGTTTGATCAAAGACACAGACAATTATTATAAAAGTCACATGATCAATTAAATATTTGCTTAATAAAAATATGAATTGTTTTTAAAAATATCTTATTGACCCAAATTTTTTTGAATGGGATTGTATTTATATATAACTGTATTTTTGTATTTTAAAGCGTTTTGCAATCAGCATGAAATCTTATTTTTATTTAATGTATTTTCATGTATTTGCATCAGTGCACATTA
This sequence comes from Danio tinwini, assembly GCA_903798205.1. Classification (NCBI taxonomy): domain Eukaryota; kingdom Metazoa; phylum Chordata; class Actinopteri; order Cypriniformes; family Danionidae; genus Danio; species Danio tinwini. Next base: position 6,974,400 of record CAIGQZ010032240.1, on the reverse strand, counting down.
TTCTTTGTAATGAAAATTTAGTTTATAATAGGGCTGCACAATTTAGCATCAATATCGCAATGTTTGAATACGCAGTAGTCACATCACAGAACATGCAATGTGGAGCCAGGATTATAGCTGACCAGGTACAGCAGTTTAAAACACACGAGAATTTGAGTCATTTCAGTGTTACCATAATAAAGTAAAAGTTTAGCAATAGCTCATGTTTTTTTTTTGTGTAAACATTTTAAGCGAGTTTAAAGCATTTTTGCACAAGGAATTATTATGTTTGTAGCTTTAACAAAGATTAATTGTGCTAAATTATTAGCACAATGAAGAATACACAGCTTTATTGTACATTTGATTTTATTCCTGTATCCATATACCGTTAGACTCCTTTATTTGTAAATATGCTTTACTTTATATCTGCTTGTAATTTAATATGTTGTATGCGCTCACCTACAAAATCATCCCAATCAATCTTAAATCATTAAGTTGTCTTGCAGAAAATGTAAATATCGTAATGTACATTTTTTTCCAATATCGTGCAGCTCTATTCTATAATATCTACAAAAATAAGAACATTTTCTTTGTAGTTCAGTGTATAATTGCTCTAAAATATCTAAAACTATATTTAAAATAAAAGTGCGATATTTGTTTGTGGCTTGACATTCATTCCAAACAAAAGATTTAACAAAACAAAAATAGGTTCCGTTAGTTAACCTATGCAAATGCATCAACTAACAGTATCTAACAATAAGCAGTATGTTTATTACAGTATTTAGTGATCTTTTTATCTTTGATGTTGGTTAATTTAAAAAAGTAAACTTGTTTGTTGTTTCAGGTCTATTAAATATTGTTAAATGCTAAAATGTATGTTAAAATTTATTAATAAATGCTTTCAAAAGCTCATGTTAAGTAATGTAGTTATTTAATGATGTCAAACAAGACCGTAATATAATGTGTAGCCAAAAACTAGGGATGCTCTGGTCATTTTTTATTGTATATGTATGTATATATATATATATATATATATATATATATATATATATGTATGTATGTAAATATGTGTATGTCTGTCTGTCTGTCAGGTCAGTCAGTCATGAACTTAATGGAATGAGTAGCCTGGTCTCTAATAGCGTGTTCTCTATAGGTGACCTGAAGCACATCACCAAACTGAAGCCATGGGGTTTGCTGGACGTCCTGATGGATAAGTACGAGTGGCCTCAAGAGGAAGCCCAAACCTTCAGTGATTTCCTGCTTCCTATGCTGGAGCTCCTGCCTGAGAAAAGAGCCACAGCTGCTGACTGTCTGCGACACCCATGGCTTGCCCTCTAGTGGCTCCTCCACGCCACTGCACACTTCAGGCCACCTAAAAAGACTGCAACAGATCACTTTCAGTTTATAGAGCATATCGGCATACTTCTTTTCTTCCGTTCATCCGAGTCATTCGTTTTGCTTGGGAGGAATAGCAAACCTGTCTTTTTGTTCTCAGCTGTTATTATTATTATAATTTTTTTTCCAGAGTTGAGAGGTTTATTGTGAAGGTCAAATCTGCCGTGATCCTTCCACCATTCCTCTTATTTTGGTAAAGGATGACTTGTAGACCTAGGAAAGTCCTGTTTGTTTTGATTTCCAGAAGTCGTGAAATGTTTTTTGCAGTTCTGAACGGAGACTGCAGCGTGATGCACATGAGATTTTTGTTACTCGTAGTTTTCATAGATGGACAGCGATGAGGGTTTTTGGAAAGGGAATTGTTGGTTTATCTTTATGACTGTAGAGTATAAATTAAGATTATTTCTGTTCGCCGCACCTCTGTGTTTCTCTCAACTATACAAGTGTCTTGTGTGTGTGAGCGTACGTGTGTGTGTGTGTGCATGCGTGCGTGTGTGTGGTTATTAGTTGAGTAGGTTTTGAACTTGTCAGTCTCAGATTAGATTTTTAAAGTCTTCTCACTCATGGTCAGTACATGAAGCTTCCATATAAAGTGAGTAAACGTTAAGGGTCACCAAAAATAATATTTGGGGGATTAAAAAAAGAAAAAAAAAAAAGAAACATTTGTTGTCAGAGTGTGTGTGTCGTATGTAGGTATGTGTTTGTGCGCGCATGTGCATGCGTATGCGTGTGTGTCTGTATATATGTGTACCAAAGAGTTTGCCTTGATCTGTATATTACAGCCATGTACAGTTTTTAAAAGAAATCCTACTATTGCATCTAAGCTAAGAATAGAAGTGTTTTAATAAAGCATTTGGAAGATGGGTGCACATGTTTGTCTGTTATTCTGTCAAAGGTGCTTCTGGTGACTGTGGAGGCCATTTGAGTACAGTGAACTCCTCATCATGTTCAAGAAACCAGTCTGAGATGATTCAAGCTTTATGACATGGCGTGTTATCCTGCTGGAAGTAGCCATCAGAAGATGGGTACACTGTGATCATAAAGGGATGGACATGGTCGGCTACAATACTCAGGTAGGCTGTGGCATTGACACAATGCTTAATTGGCACTAATGGGCTACTAATTTAGTTAATGGTAACTAAATCTATTGTCCAATTTTGGTGAGCCTGTGTGAATTATAGCCTCAGTTTCCTGTTCTCAGCTGACAGGAGTGTCACCCAGTGTGGTCTTCTGCTGCTTTAGCCCATCCGCCTTAAGGTTCAATGTGTTATGCTCTTCTGTATACCTCTGTTGTAACGAGTGGTTATTTAAGTTACTGTTGCCTTTCTATCAGCTGAAACCAGTCCGGCTATTCTTCTCTGACCTCTGGCATCAACAATGCATTTGCACTCACAAAACTACCAATCACAGGATATTTTAGACCATTCTCTGTAAACCCTAGAGATGGTTGTGCGTAGAAATCTCAGTAGATCAGCAGTTTCTGAAATACTCAGACCAGCCCGCCTGGCACCAACAACCATGCCACATTACTTAGTCACTTAAACCACCTTTCTTCCCCATTCTAATGCTCAGCTTGAATTGCAGCAGAACGTCTTGACCATCGGTGCGTTCCAATTCATGCAGCGCTGCAGCAGATCGATCGAAATCTGTCCTAAAGCTGTGCATGCTGGTTAGAAATTTTGTCCGGATTGATGCTGCACAGACGCAACGTGATTGTCACATAAACGCATCATTGTTTAAGACTTAATCAAAACACCTTGTTTTGGGTTTTACACTAATATATATGGGAAAGTTTTATATCTATAAATGTAAATAAATGTAAACCCCTTTGAAATTGAACTGATTACTTTGTATTTAATAGGCCTGTTCGTTTTTGTTTATATTATCCTCTCGTTTCCCCTTATTTCCTTATTTAGTTCCCTTATTGTTTAAAAATGAACTATAGTTTGTAGAGACTGTATTCTGTTTTATTTGTAAATTTTTGTTGTTAAAAAAATAAAAAAAATAAATAAATGATGATGACGACGCCATGGGATCCGTTTTCAACTCCGCCCCACCTGTGCTCAGCTAATCTCATTGATCACCGGCTGCAGCTGTGCTTCATGTCGAACGCATCTCATGTCTACATGCCTAAATGCATTGAGTTACTGCCATGTGATTGGCTGATTGAAAATTTGCGTTAACGAGCAGTTAGAAAGGTGTACCTAATAAAGTGGCCGGTGAGTATATTAGTGCAATATTATGATAATGAATTGGGTGTAGTAAAACAATTGATCTGTGATCAAATTTAGGTTCATTTAAATTGGCTTATCTGATCAGAACCAAGAGAAGTGTAAGTTGATGTATAACTTTTAACAAATGAAAAAACATTTTATTTACTGATTGTTGCGTTTCCAGCTAAGCATGTATAATTGTACAAAAAATGTAAGAATGTCAATACAAATAATTTTGATGTTTATCTTCAGGCTTGTTATTTTTATCCATTTATTTTTGTTTTGTGTGAATGTCCAGTCCAGTGTCCACTGCAGTACAGATCACCTATTGGATTAGAAACAAATGGAAACAGCATCACTATTAACTATAACTGTGAATTTTCAATTGCATTTCAACTTCATCCTTATGCAGTCATGCTAAATTATTTAATAGATTAGATAATGTATTATTATTATTATTTTTATAAAACAGTGTGGGATAGATTACTTGAGTGTAATTCATTACTTATTTCAAATTAAACATTGAATAGACTCTAATGTAACAGATAGCTTATTCAAATAATCCCTAAAAAATAACTGTAATCTGAGATTTTTTTATGTAACTTTTACAAGTTTTCAGAATTTGATCATTTTTTATAATGCAAAAGAGATACACAAATTACATGATACAAAAGAAAACAAAAAAATGACATGCTACATACAAAAAAAAAAACTAATACAAGACAGTCAACAAAAGCCAGATTTGTTGTGTGTAATATTAGCTGAGTGTATGTTCATTTAGTTCATTTAGTAGATGCCTTTCTCTAAATTAACTTACAATTGAGGCATTCAGCAAATCAACAAGAAGCAGCACACACAAGACGTGCTAATTATACAAAGCAACTGCTAAAGAATTAAATGCTAGAGTATGGAGGGGGGAGTATTTTCTTTTAGAGAAAGAGAAAGTGTTTCTACAGGTGGTTTGTCAAGACCACTCACCTGTGTGAGGCCCACTCAGAATTATTAATGTTTTGGGTCAAAATATATAAACAAAGGAACGTAAAAATGTAAAACACACATAACAGTATTCATAAATAATAATAATAAATTGATGTATTTAAGTTCTAATTCTGCTATAGTTAATCAGTCACAATAGTTTGAGGACCATTTCATAATATTTTCTACACAAAGTGTTGCTTAGTAGTTTTCAAGGTAACCAATTAAAACCCCAAGCTAAAGTGTTGTGTTTCTAACAATTCTATGTTATTTATAATAATTTTATTGGCGGATTTTGGCTGTGAGCTCCAGCTCATCTCAAGTTGCTCTAAATCAGGAGCCATTATAAAAAGCTGATTCTTTAATTGAGTTATATAATCAGTACCTATTTATTTCTCTCACGCGTTGTTTTCTCCCTCCACCTCGAAGTCGTCTGGCAGTAGTTTGTCCTGCCGGTTGCCCAGAGTGAAGGCCAGCAGCGCCAGTAGCCCCGCGTCCAGGATGCTGATGATGCCCAGAATATAAGCCCAGCGGATGGTGCAGTTTCCCAGGCTGTACTTGGTCGTCCGCTCGCCGCACATTCGCTTTACCTCCGCAGAGTCCCATCCGTCCGGATAAATCATACACCCCATCACCATCAACACAGCTACAACATCAAGCGCAGAGATTAAAGGTGTGTGTCATTTTGAAATTGCGCATACCATTATTTTTTTAAAAACAAAATTCTTTTTTTTTTATTATACCTCAAATTATATCAAGTAATCTCTCTCTAAAAAAAGGTTTGTATGTGTGTTTAGTGACATTTTGTCTTAAAAATGTTAACTTAAAGTCTATCACTACATGCTACCTATTTTGACTGTCTCTGCCTTCTAAATCAGCTTCAATTATCATAAATAATTTTCATTGATTGTTTACTCTAAAAATTTAAATAAACATTTGCATGAAACATCTATTTTATCTGCATTCTTTGTAATTTCAGTAATAAGAAGTACATATACATGGTATCTCTCCCTACATTAAGTTATAAAAAGACGTAACACTGCGTCCCAATTTGCATACTATCCATCCTAAATAGTATTCGAAAATAGAGTATGTCGAAAAAGAGTATGCCAAAGGTTCACAGTTTACTATTCCCGATAAAAATTCGAAGTGTAGAAGCCTCCATACTCAAACCGCTAATATAGCCCAGAGTACATTGCACGTTGTACATGAATTTGATTGGAACTACAAACTCAGGTAAAAAGTGTAAACAAACTACAAACATGGCGGATTCACGAGACCAACCGTTGTGCAGCTCTGCACAAGTCGTTTGGCCATAGGAGAAATGGTCGTGCCCAACTGAGCCTGGTTTCTCTCGAGGTTTTTTAAATTCTTCACTTTCGCCAATTGGTGAAGTTTTTTCCTCGCCGCTGTCGCCACTGGCTTGCATGGTTTGCGATCTGTAGAGCTGCGCATCGATGGAATTGCTCTTCAGTCTTTGGACTCTCAGTAGTGATTATTAAACCACACTGAACTGAGCTAAACTGAACTGAACTTATCTCTAAAAACTGAACTGACAATGTTTCAATTCACTATAAACTTTCATGTGAAGCTGCTTTGACACAATCTACATTGTATAAGCGCTATACAAATAAAGATGAATTGAATTGAATTAGAGAGGCTTCGTAAAGTTGTTTGAATGTTAATCAATATCCAACTGGAACATATTTAAACCGTGTTTTCCATATATTTCATGTGCAACAACAATGTGAACTTATATCAAGACATGTTTGGACATTTACTTCTGAATGCATAATTACTTAAAGACTTGAGGAGATTTCTCTGCATTGAACACTCGTGAATGGCAGATTTTCCTGCTGCTGAATCTACAGTCAGGTAGGTAATTAAATATGAAAGAAATGTGGATGATGTGTCGAGATTATTGACAGGGGACGTAACCAAGCAAAATAACGATCTGTTAAGGAGAAAGTAATATGTCACAAGGTTTGCATACTCTTCTGTTACACAGTCAAAAGTATATACTTTTCCTTTACAAAAAAGTACATACTTTTAGGGCGTAGTATAAGTATGTAAATTGGGACGCAGCCAAGTCGCTGATACTGAAAAATAAAAGCTTTATTACAAGTGTTGTCGCTTCTTCTAGTGGGAAAACTCTGAAAGGCACTTAGAGATGTCATTAGGGCGAATTTAACCAATAAGCAAGGTAAGCGGCCACTTAGGGCCCCAGGAAATCTGGGGCCCCCCAATAAATGCCTAAAGTATAAATTACACCTGTAAATTATATATAACATAGTTTTCTATCATATTTTATACAGTGAGGGTCTAACAGCTAAAATTTTCACGTAATTATTATCTGCATTTACATTAAATCCCTGACCCCCAATCATACAACAGTCGAATGAGACAAAGATTTCCTTTTAAAACAAACAAACTAAATAGTTTATTTATTATTTTTTGTTGGAAATTAAAGAAAACAAATCATTTAAAATGTAGATATGGCATTAAGAGAAAACGTATAAAAGATTGAGTGATATGAGAATAAAAAAACAGCAAAATGAAGAATTAATAAATAAATAAAAGTACAAAGCGGGCCCGTTTTCACTGAAAAAGGTCAAGAATTTGTCCCATACATGAGCTCATTTGTCTTATTTTGACTGCTATTCCATAATAAATCGCCTCACAGCAAGAAGGTCACTGGTTCCAGTCCTGGCTGGGTCAGTTGGCATTTCTGTGTGGAGTTTGCATGTTCTCCCCGTGTTCGCGTGGGTTTCCTCTGGATGCTCCGGTTTACCCCACAGTCCAAAGATACAGGTGAATTGAATAAGCTAAATTGGCCGTAGTGTATGTGTGTGAATGCAAGAGTGTATGAGTGTTTCCTAGTGTTGGGTTGTGGCTGGAAGGGTATCCGCTGTGTAAAACATATGCTAGATAAGTTGATGGTTCATTCCACTGTGGCGACCGCTGATTAATAAAGGGACTAAGCCAAAGGAAAATGAATGAAAGAAATTTGGCACGGCGTGACTTCACGTTCTATGCCAAATTCGGCAACCTAAATTCTGACTGAGAAAAGTTAAATGTGCTGGCCAGTTTGTTATTTGCCTAATAAATTAAAAACTTTAATAAATTCTTATTTTTGTATTTTAAAAATAAGTATTGTTTTTATATTTCTTTATTTTAAATCCTTAGGAAATGCTTTTGGTACATCAAAAAGTGTGGTTATGACAACCATCTAACAAGCTAGTCCAGCAAAAAATAGTGCTTAAAATGTATTATTTAAACCTCATAATTAAATAGAAAATAGGGCAAATAACTGCAAACTTTTTGGAAAAAAAAGAACCACCCCTTTTACTAGGCTGGCTACGAGCCTTAAATTTCTTAGAACTTCCAAATTACTTAATCCGCCTCTGCTTGTCATTATTCCTCTCTTATTAATTTGTACAAAATGTTTAGGATGTGCTATAGAAGATTAATTATATGACATATAATATGTCATGTTGGCAAGACAAAAAAAGCTGTCTACCCTATATATTTATAAACAATATTTCAACCAATCTTCCTTGTAATAAATTTTGTTGTTCTTGAACAGCATTTACACTCATTTGCAGGGCACTTATTTAAAAAAACACGGCCTACCTGAAGAAGTTTGCATCCAAGCGCAAATCTTGTACACACTGGCGGCGTTGCAGAAGAAGAAAAGACCCAAGCACACAATGGTGCCCACAATCAGCAGCATTGAAGTTCCTACAAAAAACAAAGCGGTCCTGAAAGCCCCAGAGGGGATTGAGCCAAAATCGAAGACACTTCCTTTGCAGACCAATTCTGAGGTGATTGGGTTGCCAATACAGTAGTGAAAAAGTCCAAAGTATCCAGCCTGTGGGGTGTTAACACTGTCACCAATCCAATACGGCTGAATGAAGACCACCACGGTAATGATGGCAAAGAATATGGTGAAAACGGCCCACATGACGCCGATGGCTCTGGAGTTGCGCACATAATTGGTGTGGTAGATTTTGGCAGCCTCTTGGGCTGGAAGCATCTTTTCTTTTGCCATTGTTAGATATCCAGTGAGAAATCAATATTTGTCAAAAAGAAGAAGCAGAATACCATATAGAGCACACCTCCGGTTATACCGTAGCTGAATTTCAAAAGAAAGAAATAGCTTTCTCAAAGTCCAAAGGCAGGTGAAGCCGGTGAAATAGTGTCAGAAACAGTGCGGCTGCCAACAAAGGTGTCAGTTTTTAAATTATTAATGGTAAATGAAGCTGTAGAATAAGGTGACGACAATAACCTGTTCTCGTAGGTGCTGTAATCAGATACATTTGTTACTTCACAAAGCTATTGTGTTTGCGTTTGTTGTGAAGTAGTTGACGTCTAGACTTTAGACAATTATATAATACAATTTAATTTTTATGATCATGGTACTCAACCCTGTAACTGCCTGCTCGACCAAATTATTGACCATATTTTGACTGACTGTATCTTATTGAAAGGAATACCTAACTTAACTAAACTTGGTTGAGCCATCTCTACCATCTGGTTGAAGTGTTATACCAAAAAAATCCACTAGTTGTCACTAACTCAATCAACGGCACTTGTCACAATATTGCTTCTATTATTGAAGTCAAAAACAAGGAACTCACTCCTGACATGTGCTGTTTTTGGTAAAAATTTGCAAGGTAGGCATTAATAATTTTTTTTTTTTTTTACATTTTATCTTCTAAGAGCCTTAACTTTACAAAGTTATATTACTTGGTGGCATGAGAAATATTTGATATGTTTGTAATAATTTTTCAAAAACATGCTCAGTCACATAGTTGATTTGTAACTTTATGGTAAACTTCGAAAAGCTAAACTAATGTTTTCATATTATGCATTTCTGCAGTCAGAATGACACAACTTGTTATTTATTCATGAAGATACTGAGATAATTTCTTAAGTATATATATATTTTTTGACACTCTTAGGATATTTTTGGAGTAAATATAATGAATTCTTAAAACTAATGTGTGAAAATCACAATTTTCAAAAATGATTACCTCTTAAATGGCAAATGCTGGTCTTCTAACATTAGTACAATTGTAAGAGATTGATATTTGTTTGTATGTTTTTTGCAGTTATTTGATGAATGTCAAAAGTTTCTATGGTACAAGAACACACATCCGTCAGGCCCTTTTACCAGAAAATCCCTTCACTGATTATATAATTTAGCATGTTCACTCCCATATACTCACACTGCAGTACATCAGCTTTGGGTTTACAAAAATAATCAAAGAAACAAAATCCTGTTGCACTAATTCACTTGATGTTAGTTTTATTGTAAAAAAACAAGAAAACGTGTAAATTGTGAAATATTTTATGGTATAATTAAATAAATAAAGATGATTTAGTGTTCAAAAATGTTTTATTTTTATTATATTTTTAAATAAATTGGTCTTACATATTTTTGGATTTTCATAATATTAATTTCAGTACTTTTACCAAAACCGACATATCAACCAGGTTGATGTTTTAGAAATTATAGGATGTGTTGAAAAAAAAATGCATTGATTGTGTTAACTAACATTAGGAAAGAAATGCAATCCAAAAGTTTTTTCTATAGCTTTTTTCTTGGTGGGGCAGTTAAAGGTTTACTGAAATGCATTGTGACGATTATTTGATTTAAAAAGTAAGCAAATTCAGAATAAATACAATAAATAAAACATATATATGTACAATGAATGATGTTAGAACATAAATTAT